>PVIA01004166.1:0-146563 GCA_004024845.1 Tonatia bakeri
GAGTCCCACTGACCCAGCTCTGCCTCCACTTGGATCAGTAGAGCTGTCCCTTACTTTGAAGAGTGTCCTTCTAGAACAGGAGTCTGTCCCCACCTCATCCGGCCCCCTCCGATGTGCCTGTTCTTTGCTTCCCTTGGGCTGAACTCAGTGGTCCTCAAAAGGGACTCACTCCATGAGTGGGCTGACGGCCAGTGCTTGCACCTGTCAGCGGCTACTTCAGCTTGCCACTAGCTCCTTGGGGACACCCAGGGATGCAAGTCCCCTGGCTGAGCATGGCACCGAGGCAGTGTGGCCACCAGGTGCAGTCGGATAGGGACCCCACCTCCGAATGAACGAGAATCCTTCAGGGACCCTGCTCACAAGGATTGCCTTGCAGTCAGTTGAGTGCCATTTATTGGAACAAATGGAGGGGGCTGGAGCTCAACCCTCTCAGGCAGTGTCAGCGCCGCCACCCACACACCTAAGTTAGGGCCGCGTTCCACGCTGCGGGCTGTCGGAGCCTGCGGGATCCCCCTTCTTAGACAGAAGGGAGAACTGAGGCCCAGGGAGGGGGGCAGACTTGGCCGAGGCTCCCCGGGGGTCAGTGCAGATTGGGATGTTGGAGCATTGAGTCTGGAGAGCTGGGTTGTTACCCTAGCCTGTCTCCCCATGACCTTGAAGGAGGCTAGTCAGAGCCCCCAGACCAGGCGTGTCAGACTCATTTCCATGGGGGACCACATCAGCCTTGTGGCTGCGTTAAAGGGCTGAATGTAATTTTAGGACTGTGTACATGTAACTACTCCTTAACAGTTAAGCGAGAACTCGGCACTGCCGCTGGGTAGAAACAAGGTGCCAGGCCGGATAAAACAAGGTGGAGGGCCGGATTCGGCCCGTGGGCCTTGTGTTTGCCACCTGTGCCCCAGACCCTGGGCCCCGGTGTCCCTGTCCTGGTCTCCAACATCAGAGAAGCCAAGAACCCAGTGTGAGGCTCCCGGGAAAATGAGACCTCCTGGGACTGCAGGGGACGCTCCCTCGTTAGACATTCATCATCAGCAGGGCCACTGAACTCTGACTGTTTGACCAAGATAGAGCACTGGCCAAATGGGTAAGTTCTGGCAGGTGTAAGAGGCTGGAGGCTTGGCCCCTAGGGACTCTCCACCTAGTGAGGAACATGGTACACAGGGAGCACAGTGAGTAACTCAAACCTCACAGAACGGCATCACATAGATGACATGGGGCACATGGCCGCTCGGTGCTACGAGGCTCAGGTGGTCAGGGACGGCTTGCTGAAGGAGGGGCCTTGAAACAGACACGGAAGGATAGGGAGGGCTCGGATGGGTGAGTGGCTGCAGCTGGGGAGAGAGTGGCCCGGCGGTGGGGGCGAGCAAAGGCCTGAGGCAGGACTAGGCTGGGTTTGTCCAGAGGATAGCGAGGAAACTGCTTGCCCCAGCCCCGGCTTCTTCCTCTCTTGACCTCTTCTCTGGGGGCAGGGAGGGAACACGGCCTCTGGGCATGCTTCTGGAAGGGGTAGGGAGACCCTGTGGCGTCCCTCACAAGCAGCACGGGGCACGGCCTGGCTCCGGGTGACAATGAATCAGGGTGTCAGGACAGCCTATTTGCACCTGGAACCCTGGGTGGCCTCATCCTTGGAGAAGGGTCCAGGGCCATGTAAGTACAGGGAAGCCCAGCGGTGCTTCCTCTGCTGGGTGACCCTCACAAAGCCCGAGTCCCCCCAGCTGGCGCAGAATGGGGACGGGCACCAGGGCCCAGCCAGGGGACAGAAGGCCTGCTCCTGCCGGGAGCCCTGTCTTGGTGCTCCCCTTCCCACCAGGAGCCGTTCCGGACAGTCTGGACTTTTCCTCAGAGGTTCAGTCCCACCTGCTCTCTCACAGAGGAGGAAATTGAGCCCAGGGAGGGTCAGGCTGGTCTCAGGGCCGTGATGTGGAGAGAGACTCAGGCTCCAGGCTCAGGTGTGGGTTCTGTCCTCTGGGCCCCTCCCAGCCACCGGGGCCCCCGCTTGGGAGGACCCTGACCTGAACATCTGCTGGGGGTCCCTGGGCACCACCCCATGCCCCCCATGCAGTGGTGTGGGTGGCACACAGGCCCACATGCTGCGTCTGTCCCTGCCCCTGAGGCCTTCGTCCCACTGTGGCCAGAGAAAACGAGCAGGAGTAAAAGAGAAATTCTGCCTTCGGAGGAGCATTAGAGGTCTGTGCAGCTTCCAGATAAATAACAGTCTCCCTGGAGCCCCCACCGGAACTGACAGCAGCTCTAACTTTCTGAGAGACATGTTTTTCTGCCTCAGGTGGAAGGGAAGAGCGTCAGTGATGGGCTGAGTCGGGTGGGCTCCCATGGATATGGCCTTCCCTCTCTGCCTCAGCGAAAGGGCCACGCAGATTGCCTCGTCTGGGAGCTGCCCTCCGGACCCTCCGAGAGCGAGTGCAGAGCAGAGGAGCAGGTGCTAGCTTCCCCCACCAGGGCTGGGAAGGGCTCCAGACCCGTTTCTGTCTCTGCCGTGGTCCAGGACCCAGTTGTCGGTAATTCTGGAAATGACTTGTCCCTAACTTGCTCATTTTGCAAATGAGAAAACTGAGGCAGCGAGGGCTTCGGCAACTTGAACGAGAGCAGCAGCCATGGATGTATCACCTCTGCCCACCGTGGGGGCAGAGGGGGAGAGCGCTCCCTCCCCCGACAGCAGAAGGCTCCGTGTGGCTGCATGGGCGCTGATGGACACGAAAGGGCGGGAGGGATCCAGGTGAGACCCAGGCGGCACCTCCTTGAGCAAGGGGCTGGGGCACTCCCTGAGGAGAGTCTTTGAATCTTCTGCTTCTTCTGCTAAAAGCATCTTTGGCTTTTGCCCATCAACCCTTTCGTGGCTCGGCCTCTGCTAGGCAGTGGAGGGGAGGGCAGGCCCTGGCTCACCATCACTTAATTTAACTGATGGCTGCTGTTCCTGTGAGGGGCAGTTAGCACTTCATTTGTTGAGCCTTGAAGACAGATGAGGCCAGGTGTTCTTCGATTACTGGAAGAGGCGGGTTCCGACGGGGGTAGCAGCGGGGCCAGGAAGAGAAGAGTGTTGGGAGAGGCCAGAGGGCCCCAAGGGAGGTGGCCCTGCCCATTTCACGAGGCCCCTGCTTTCTGTGCAGGTGATGGCACTCTGGACCCTCCCCCTGAGTTCCTTGGACACCAGGCAGGGAGCAGAAGGGAGGCTCCCTGCCAAGAACCCATCCAGCTCTCCCATTAGCGCTGGGCACGGGTCTCTACCCGCAGCCCTTGCTCTCACCCTGTTCCCTACACATGAAGGGAGTTGGGGCATGGAGCAGGGAGGAGGGAGGCAGGGACTCCTCCTGCCTGGTTGGAGAGGCCTGAGGATTCAGATCCCAGAGGGGCCCCTCCCAGCCAGGATCTGTGGTCGAAGCAGCCAGGCCATTAGCTGAGAACGTAACTCAAGTGCACTTATGATGCAGCAACTGCCCAGGCCCTTGCAGGAGGAGGAGACGTTCCAGACCAGTCCCCTGGGAAGCCTTCAATAGCACTGACCCAAGGGGGACGGGTGCCCTGTTAGGATCTGCTGAGGAAGCCCCACCGGCTGGGAGGCTGCTCTGCTGGCTGGGGATGCAGTGGCGGCTGGGGCCACACAAGACACCTGGGCCCTGGCTGGGCAGGCAGAGGCAGGGAGCTCCAGCTCCTCCGGCCTTGGAGGGGCCGGAAAAAGGCAGGGATGGGACCTGGGGGGACAGGCAGGGCAGAGGCTGGCCTGGGGCCACTGCACCCCAGGTGGGCTAGCTGATGGAGGGGCATCACATCCCAGAAGGCGTGGGGTGGGGAAGGGGAGGTTGTCCAGGGCACAAATGCCACAGCCATCCATGGCTTGCAAGGATTGGGGATCCCTCCCTACCTGGGCCCCGAGTCTGGCCAGGTGGTTCTGGAGATGATTGAGCCACAGAACCTCTTTCAAAGGACAGCAGGGCCTCTGTGAATTTCTCACTCTGTCCCAGAAATGGGCAGATCGAGCCTCTGAGATGCTCTGGGCCGGGCCCCCAGTCACCTAGTGATCAGTGGCACCTGGAGCCGATACCCCAGGACTCCTGGGTCCTTGCTTGGGGTCGTCTGCAGCACTCTTACAGTCAGATCTGGCTCATGTCCCCATCTTGGATGTCTGTTTTCCACTAGCGGACTGTGGGCCAGCACTGTAGCCAGCAGAGCCAGGCAGGTGCCAGGAAAAATGCAGACAGTGGAGGGCTCCTCGGTGGCCCAGAGACAGACCCTGGGGGTCTGGGAACCTCCATGTTAGAGCCAAGCCCTTCCCTGCCGAGTAAGGCTGTCAGATAGCTCTGCTGGGCTCCAGGCAGGCAGAACAGGGCGCTTGGGAAGCTGCCCCGGTGCGGGTCAGTGAGCGTCCGAGGAGGGTGAGGAGGCTTCTGCCTGCTATGTTCCCAGCAGCTGGAAGGGCTCCCTCCCACTTACTGCCGCGGCCTCCCTGAGCCCAGCCTGGCAGCTCTCACCATCTTGCTGAGGTCTTAATTTCTAAACGAGTGAGGAGGAGCTTTGGAGAGGCAGAGGCGGATGGAGAGACATGCTGAGAGAGACAGAGAGACCTCGGGGAGGGTCAGGATGTGGACTCAGCAGTTTGCAACGAGCCACTCAGGTCTGGCCTGAAGATCTCAGCCAGCTGCTGTGGGTGGCGGGGAGCCGGCCATGGACAGGAAGGCCGGCGGTGAGTCAGGCCTGGGCAGGGGTGGGGGATGGTGCTCGAACCCGGGGCAGTAGGTGTGCCAGGCAGGCTCAGGCCCGTGGGAGGGGAGGTCACTATCAAGCGTTGATGAATGACGAAATGGCTGTGTGGTAACGTGTCACCCCCATCGTGCTGGGGTCTGGAGTCAGGTCTGCATGTGACCCCCATCAGGCCTGCAGGTCAGATCCCTGGCAGTGAGCTGGGCCCTCCCGGGTGCCTGTGCTGCTCTTGGCAGCTACGTGTCCGCGAGTGGATGGAGGGCTCCGCACAAGCCCCGGACACACACACACGGTAGTGATTCTGCTGGGCACTGTGGTCTGGCTTCCGAACCCTTCCCTAGCTGGTCCAGGGGACGGACCTGCAATCTCCCTGCTCCAGGCTCTGCTGACCCCTCGCCCTCCAGATCTGCCCTTGGCAGAGCCTGGGGACGACACTCTGGCCTCACTGAGGGGTCTGGCTGCAGCTTCTGGGTAACCAGGCTCAGCCCCCCACTAGAGTGTGCCTGTTCCAATGCTCGCCACCCCCTGCCCCACCCCCAGGGACTGAGAACTTTAAGTTCTCTGTACAGAAGACAAGGCTTGCCCAGTCACTGTGGCTTCCTGTGATTTCCGAGTGAGAACTGTTAACGTTGCCTCCTGAGAGTGAGCAAGAATCATAACTCCATCAATATTCCTCCTCCCCTCTGGCCCCACCTTCCCCGCTACATACCAGGCACCTCGGGAAGACACCTAATTCTTGCAGTAGAGTTCCAAGTGGGTAGCATCGGCCCCATTGAGCAGATGAGGAAACTGAGGGCCAGTAGTTCCCAGTGAGTGGCTCGGTCTGGCTGGGAAGCAGTGGAAATGGAATCTGGCTCCAAACCCAGCTACTCCTTGGTTGAGGCATGAGGAGCTTGTTGTAATCTTTAAAAAAAATTATTTTAAATAAACCTGTCTTATCTCAATATGCAAAACTATGCACATGACATGCACATGAGCCTTTCCTGCCTGCTGTCCGGGTGGCAGCCCAGCAGCTTTTGGGTTTGAGCAGCAGCCAACAGTCAGGTGCCCCCTCTCTTGCTTGGACTGAACCTCTCACTCCACCTGCCCCACCCAAGCACCTCCAGACAGCTTTAGGAAAGGGCTGGAGCTTTGTCCCCAAATGGCCAGTGAGCGGGCTCGGGTCCCCTGGGTAAGGCGAGGGCCCTCTATCCCACCCCTTCCCATTCCCAGGCCTAGCAGAGTTGAATGTGGGTACTTTGGGGTCCCAAGGATGGGACCCCTTCCTGCCGTGGGGATGTGGGAAGGCTTTCTGCAGGCCGAGGAGGGGCCATTCCAGGCGAAGGCAGTATTGGAGGACTGGTCAGAGGCGTGCAGGTGGGCTCTGCCCCAGGAAAGCCAGCGGAGCGTGAAAGGTCTGCTCCGAGAAGGGAGGCTTCACAGTGATGAAAGAGCGAGGTGCTGCAGCAGACGGGCCAGGAGGCCACTGTAGCTGCAAATCATGGGAGAACTGTCCCATGAGCACAGGGTGGAAAGGACAGTCATCCCAGTGCCTTGGCCTGATTCATGGCTGGGGAGGTGGCTGACATCCACTGGGCCCAGGTAACTTTGTGCATTTTACCTAATATCACCGCACCTCAGTCACTGTGAAGGTAAAATGGGTTCAAGAAGCCCCATCATCCCTCTCAGAGCTTCTGGGAAGCCAGAGGGGCTGGACCCACTGCTGAGCCATCAGCAGGCATGAAAGGGCGTGGCCTGGTGCCCCTACACGCACCAAACAGCGGAGGCCAGGAACCAGGCCCTGGCTGCCCCACGGGCCTTGGAACTGAGCCCCCGCTGGGGCAGGACTGAGGCTGGAGCGCATTTCAGCGACCAGCCAGTGAGGTTGGGGCACCGTGCAGAGGCCTCCCTGCAGCTGCTGAGGTTCGCAGCAAGAAAGGGATGGCCTGTGGAGGATGGGACAGTGACTGGAGGTGGGGGGCCCAAGCCAGTCTGGAAGCTTGTCTTCTGTGCAGGGATTCCATGAAGAGTTCCAGGGACTAAACAGATTTGTCCATTAAATTGATCGGATGGGGTCCACCGTGCAGCAAGGAGGGGGTCCGTGGGAGTCCTACGTGCCTCTTCCAGAATACAGGATTTCCAACCGGCTTTTTAAGCAACAGGGAATTCATACATTTGATGCAGATCCCACACATGTGACAGATTGAAGTGGGGTGCTCTGATGGAGGATGGTGGGCCTGGGGGTGTCCAGAGGCCCCCAGAACAGAACAGACTGCACACGCTATGCCAGAGGTGGGCCTAGGGATGGATGGGGGCTGGGCACAGACCCCAGCTCCAAACGGGGCCTGGACTCTGTCAACCCTCCTTAGATGACCTTGGGAATGGCCTTGTGCTGCCGTGGCCTCGTGCTACCAGCTGTGGCGTCGGTACCTTTTAACACCTGGCCCTCATCGCTGGAGCAGAGGCAGGGACATCTCTCTTCAGGGCTGTCCCCCACCACGGAGAGGGGCTCCCTAGCCATACACACCCCCACAGAGCTCTGAGGTCTCAGGAACTCAGCTGCCTCGTGGCTCAGCTAATTGGAATCACTTTTCCACATTGCCTCTGCCTCTCGGTAAGTTATGTGAGCTCCCCCAGTCAGAGGCCTGGGTGATGGACAGCTCTGTCACGGCAGCCTAAGTGTTTGGAGAGCAATCGTTTTGAGGAAGGCTGCCATTCCTCTGCCCGTGCTGTGTGAGGCCCCTCAGGCAGAGCCCGCCAGCCCAGTCCGGGCCTGGCTGGGCCCCACAGCCCAGCCACCGCAGCCGGCTCCTCCCAGCCTGCCACGCACAGCTTCCGGTACGTTATCCTTGTCATAACAATCAGAACAGCCGAGAGGTATTGCTCTTAAACCCTCAACACACATTTTTATAACCTTTCTGTTTAATAAGAAAGAGACAGCTCCAATTAGCTGGGAATATTCCGCAGAAATGGGATTATTTTAAAAGCTCCGGCAATATTATAAAATAGCTTCAGTAAGTGAACAGCTGTTGCTGGGCCCCGCCCGCCATGCGCACTGCGCCTCTCGCACCCTCTCTCCAGGCAGGGTGTGGGAGGAGGCCTCTCTCCCCTCCCCAGGCATCCCAGAGTCCCCAAATTCTGCTCTGGCTGGCAGTCAGGGACCCCTCTTCCAGCAGCATGGTGTAAGCTTGAGGTGTGGGGATGGTGCCTCCTTGTCAGGGCTTGGAGTAGAGGGGCAGCTTGGACCCCCACTCAGATTGTGTCGTGACCTTGTCAGGGTGCTGCCATTCCCAGGAAAGCCTGTGCGAGCACACCAATGTCATCTCTGAAAAGCCTCCAGCCTGCCCCATCACCCGCCCCTACTCCGACTGCACAGGCCTCTTGGTTGCTTCTTCAGTCAAAGGGGCAGGGCAGCGTCACCCAGCCACTCCCTCTGGCTCCTGGGCCTTGTCTGAGTCCACCCTGCCCAGGCCTACCCCAGGGCCAGGTGAGACTTTTACCTACAGGCCCCCTTTGTCTTGGGGCCGACTGCCAACCCCTCTCTGGAGGCTGCCCTGCTCCCATCTGCAGTGCACTGCATTCTTCCTCTCCAAAAGGAATCTTCTCCCTGTTTCTCTGCCCACCACAGCTGGCAGCTTCATCAGTCACAGCATCTAAGCCCCCAGAGCCGAGGTCCTGGGGCTCCTATCCTATCTCTCTCTCTCCCCAAATCTGCTGGCAGAGCTCTGCAGAAAGGGGTTCTCAACTCCCCATCTCCCAAAGCTCTGGGGCTGTATCTTAACCACAGCCCCCCATTGGTGGCCAGCTTCACCTGGACTACTTTGGGCAGTAGTCTGATGCCCCCTTTTCCTGGAGCCAGCCCAGCCTCCATGGGGAAAACCTGCAGATGGGGGTTTCAAGGAGGCCGTGAGTCCTCTTTAGCCTGCAGAGCAGGGGGCAGAGGGCTCTGCTCTCTTACCTCCCTGTCCAATTGCCCCTCAGCCCACAGTGGTGATGTCCTGTGGTGTCAGGCCCACCTTAGAGTATAGCCCATGGAACCTGTCATCATGGTTGGGGAAACTAAGTCCATGTAAGGGGAAGCTCCGTGGCTATATCCTCAGACAAGATGGGAGGCAGGACCCCTGCTGTCTGCCTCAGCCCTGGCATTTGACCCCTGTGGGCTCTGGCACGGTGATGACGGGATTCAAACCCTTGGTCCTGCATGGTGGGATGGAATGAGCCTCAGTTGCTCAGGTGACCATACACAAATCCCTCCCCTCTCTGAGAGTCACCCCATGGGACCGTGCCTCTGGGGGCAGCACTCCTGGGGCTGAGGCGGGGAGGTGATGGGACACTGGGGTAAGCAGCTGGCAGCGTGGCCTTCTGTGGGCACTCTGGGGCAGAGCTGGGACAATGACTGGACCAATGCAGAGGGAGCTCCTTGGGACCCCTGATGCCCCACTCACCAACCCTGCCAAGTCCCCTCCAGGTCTGGCGGAAGACTGTGGGGCCTCCAGGCCCCCCCAAAGGCTAGTGGGGGGAGCAGCTCCATGGCCATGGGAACGCCTGAACCAAGGCCCCCTCCCAGCACCACAGCCCCAGTCTCACCAGGCCCGGGGCTCAGGGATGCCGCCTGGGGAATGGGAACAATTTCAGAGCTCTGCTGGGAGGAGACTACAGCCTGGGATCCGCAGCAGGATGCAAATGCGCCATGTGCCGAATGGGGAAAAATGAATTTTACACCCAGACAAAGTGACTTTTATCATGTTAACGACCATGGTTTGCTCATCATGTCTGCGGCAGTGCAACGGGACCCGTGGGTGTTTTTCTTTTCGTTCTGCTTTCAAATGAAGGCACCTCCCCACCTCGTAAGAGACCAGCCAAGCCCCTCAGACTGGAATGACAGGAGTGCCGATTCAGCAAAAACAAAACGGGGGAATTAAAAAAAATTGTTATCTGTGCCTTCCAGCAAAAACGGAGCTTCAAATGCAGAGCTGGGGCATGGCGTCAGGGACCCCGGCCTGGAGGCAGGAACAGGGCTGTGGCCCCGCCCATCCCCAGTCCCTGTGTGATCTGGGACCCGCCTCACCCACACCTGACCTCAGTTTGGCTGTGGGTACCAGGAGAAAGGTGAGCTGGAGCCTAGGTTCTTCCAATCAGAGAGCCCTTGCCCAAGGATCCACGGCTAACTCAGCTTGCTGAGTGTGCCTGGACCCAGACCGCCTTGTCCATCAGACTGGGACTCCCAGGGGGCAAGCCTGGGCAGTCATCGATGAGTTCGTGGCACCCCCAGTGGCCAGTACTAGGCCCTGCGTAGAAGGAGCACAGATGCTTGCTGATGGAGTGTCCAAGAGGAGACTTGTTAGCCAAGTCCCTGAGAGTCCCCCAGCCCTGTACCCCGTGCACATCATTGACACATGGCAGCTCCATATTGTACTCATCAAGAGTCAGGAAAACACCATCTGATGCTTGCACAGCTGCCCAGCCCGGCACCCAGCTCCGCAGGAGGAGCCTCTGCTGAGCCCGGTGGGGGAGTCTCACTATCAGAAATGGAGAGGCCTTTGGGGCTGGCATATCTTGGACGCCTCTGCCCTGACACCATGCAGTACTCTCTGCAAGGCTCACCGAGGTCAGACAGGCAGGGCTTTTGATGAGCAGAGATCAGCAGACAATTAGCCAGCCCCAGAGGAGGTCATTAATCAACACTCGAGGCCTTCCGTCGGGGTCCCCCGTGAGGCTGTGCCCAGTGGAAGTCCTGGCCTGGGCTGGGCAGACAGCAGTGGACTTGACTGATGGCGGCATCCCCACCGCTAGCACCAACCCTGTCACCTGTCCATGTTGCTGTCACCACCCCAGTCACCACCACTGTCGCCCTCACAGTAGCATCAACACCCAACCAGGGGCCCACTGTCCCCATCCCCACCTACACTCACCCGTGTCTACTCTCGCCGACTCAAAACGCTTTCACACTGCCCCCTCGTTCGGGTCTCCGAAATCTCAGAAGTTGCACAGGTGACTGGCTGGTGGGGAGACTGAGGCGCAGAGCAGAGAAGGGCCGTGGTGGCTACACCAGGTGAGACCCTGGCCTCCTGGCACACAGCCAGCCACCACTGCCTCTCCTCCCCGCCCCCTCGAGGTCCCACCTGCTCACGGGACAGAGCCCTCCAGCCAGGACGCACTCAGAGAGACCACAGTGGCGCCTCTAAAATCGTAGTGGCTTCACATAGCGAAGTCGCTCTTTCCGCTGCCGCCTCTCCTTTGTAGGTCGGCCGAGGCTCTGCTCGCGTCGTCCTCACACCGAGAGCGGGCTGACCAAGCAGCCCAAGTCTGGAGAATGGTCACAGCAGAGTGGGAGGACCCGAAAGGTCCCACAGTGGTGAGGAGCGGCTTTTGCTCACCAGGGGCAGACACGCAACCCCACTGGACCACCGGGGCGGGGGGTGCTGAAGGGGCAGGAGGGGCGATTCTGCCTTTAGTGTGGAAGCAGGAGACCAGGAGTTTGGCAGCTGCCAACAGCGGTTATGCACTTCCCCCTCCTCGTCTCCCTGTCTCCACTCCCAGACCCCTGCACCCACATCCTCCAGCTCCGGGCCCAGCAGGACCTCAAAGGTGGAGGGGACCTCCTGGTGGGGTTCACAGGCTGGGCCTCCTGCTTCAGGAAAGGGTTCCCCTGGGATGAGGCTGGGAGAGCCAAGAAGCCCGGGGAGCCCGTGCAGCCTGTGGAGACTGAGGGGGTCTGCGCTGAGCTGTGGGCAATGACTGGACACAGGTGTGGGGAGGGTCGGTTCGGGACAGGCTGACGCAGAGACCAGGGAGCAGAGGGTCGGGAGGATTCAGAAAAGAAGAGGCTGGAAACCTCAGGAGAGAGGCCACGGCAGAGGAGAGTGATGAGTGGGGTGGGTAGAGGCCTCCAGTAGCTCTGGGTGGCCAGCATCCTGACTGGTTACAGGCTGTGAGCCTCATGGCCCGTGTAGGCATTTGTGGTGCACCGTCTGGGCACCCCCATCACACGCCGACCCTCCAAACCTCCAACCTGCCTCCTGGCTTCCCATAGGAAATCTGAGGCTCGAGACTGGGGGTGGGGACTGCTTGGAGCTCTGGGTATTGGGTCTGGGATTCTGAAACTCAGTCTCAGGGCCCCAGATTCCCAGCTTAGTGCTAGTTCTCCTCCAGCGGCATGGGTCAGGGCCAGAGCGGGTCGGTGAGGATGCAAGGCTGGGAGGGTGAGTGTCCAGGCGGGGCCACCTGGTGCTGGGGTGCTGAAACTGGGGCAAATGTGGCTCTTCCCACATCATCCATCACTGGGCTGCAGAAGGCTGATCAATAAAACAAACAATTATCTTGTCATTGCTGATTGTAGACCCGGGGCAGGGACAGCAGCTGAGGGAAAGCACTTGGGGTCCCGGGTAGCTTCTGATGAGGAAAGTCCTGCTTGCGGTGCGGGCCCAGGTTAGGGGGCCAAGGGATGAGAATTATGGAGGCTGCCAGGCAGAGCTGCTCTGAGAAGGACCTAGAACCCACAGGATGGAGGGAGTAAGCCCTGCCTGAAGATGGGGGAGACAGGCCAGTTCATCGGCTGGGGTGGGAGGCGACTCTGAGTGGGCGGGCTGGCCATACCCTCTTTCTCACCCTCGGGGGGCTCTCTCTCCCTGGGCAGCCTAAATTTGGGGAAGGGGACTCAGTAGGAAAAGTAGTCCCCGTGAGTAATCCCAGCCACTGATGAAGAACCCTCCTCTGCCTGTCTCTCCACCTCCATCTTCAGCAGCTCTGGGTCCCTAAACATTCAGCCAAAATCACGTGGTCACCGCTGCCCTGAGGACATGTTATCCTGCCTGCCCAGGCTGCAGACTCTCTGAGGCTGTGGATAAGGGTCTAGTTATGGGGAAAGGGGTCGTCAGAGGGAAGGAGTGAGACCACGCCCACTCTGGAACCCGGGCCCCAGCTCCCAAAAGATGCTTGGCCTCTGACCTGGAGTGGAGGACCTGCCCATGACCTGAGCCCCAAGATCCTTGGAGTGGGGGATGGGCCCAAGGGCCATAGACTCAGCTGAGAGGAGTCCCGGCTGTGCAGCCAGGGCCACCTCAGCCCCCAGTTCTGTTCCCTGTCCTGTCCCCAGCCCCACAGAGGGGAAATCTCTCCATCAGAAGGAAGGGACGAAAGGAGAAGTGATTTATTATTCTATTCCATTATGCCTGTTTCCAGAGAAACTAATTATGGTGCATTGTTGTATTAGATACTTTCAGAAAGATTACATTTTCTTACTTTGGCCGATAAAAAAATTAAATCCATCAGTTTTCCTAAACACATTACAGTAAAGACAGACTTGCTCCTTGTAATTATTAATCAGTCGGATTTAATGCAAAGCGTTTGACTTAAGCTCAATACAGTCACGAACAATGTCCCAGGATCGCATTTGGTATTGAAACAATTTTTCAATTTATTAAAAAGTCATTAAAGAGGTTGGGGTGGGAGGTGTGGGGAGCTGGGCTAAGCCGCTGAGTCAGGGTTGTGGATCTGGGGGTGGTGGCAGGCAAGGGGGATGTTTTGCAAGCAGGAAGAGACCCCACGTCTGTCTCCCTCTAAGCCCAGCTCTATCCAAGGGGCCTCCTCAAGGTTAACCTCCATCTTGAGAAGTCAGCCCCGGCCCCACCCCTACAACCCCACCTTCTGCCATCCAGGATTTGCCCCTCCCAACTGTGAGCTCCAAAGAACAGGGCAGTGGCAGTCGAGGGTCCCTCTGAGAACGACTGTGCTTCCTGAGCCTGGAGCCTCCTTTATGCAATCCTGCACAGAGCCTCGAGGCCCCCGGACCCCCACCCCTGGCAGGCAGTCAGGTCCCTTTCACCAGCTCAGGCCCTTGGAGCCCCCAGCTGGGGACATGTGGCTATTTGGAAGGACACCTGGTGTGGCCGGGTGCCTTGTTCCAGTCGCTGCCCTGCTCACTCAATCATTTAATTACTCCTCTGACACTTCCTGCTCCCAGGAGGGGTTTGCAGCGGTTTAGAGGCTGAAGAGCTACAAGCCCAGCTGAGCCCGAGTCCTGGTTGGGGTGGCAGCTGTGGGGTGGCAGCCACCCCTGGGCTCAGCCACAGCTCAAGCGCATACTCTCTGGTGACCTTGGGCATATTGGTCAACCTTGCTGCACCTCAGTTTCCACTCTTGCAGGAAAGGGCTGCAGTGGCCTCCACACAGTTGTATCTGCCCCTCCCAATCGGGAACGGTCACCCCTCTACCATCAGGGCAGAGCCCTGGCTCCTCCCTCAGGGGCTACTTTACACACGCCGTTCCCTTGGTCTGGAGTACCTATGCCCCCCACCCCGCCATGGGTCTTCTTTCTAGAGAATTCCACCACCCTTCCTTTAGGACTCCGATTTTAACGACCTTCCTAAGATCTGATTGGGGCCTCGGGGTGTTAACATGGCCCCTGAATGGCTTCCTCTCATCACAGGGTGCCTGATCAGGGACTCATCTGTCCACATTAGGTATTGCCTCCTGAAGACCAAGTCCTGTCCCTGACACCCACCCGCTGAGCTGACACTTCGTGCCCTTTCTCCGGGTGAGACCCACTGACCCAGCCTGGGACCTTGCTTTAATGACCTTGCCTGAATACAGGCCATTCCTCTCGGGGCTGTATTCATTGGCTCTAGGGCCCCAGAGCCAGAGGGCCGGAAGTGCTGGGCCCTCATAGGCTCTTTTGACCAGTGTAGAGACCCCATCCTGCAGCTAGACCTCTCAGCTCCGCCCCCTACCCCTACCCCCACCCCCTGCCCTGCTCTGGATCTGCTGCCAGGGAGGGAGCCTGGAGGGGAGGTAGCTCTACCCGTCCAGAAACCCAGGGCCAGGTGGGGTTGGGGACCAGGACTCGCACTGCCACTGCCTGCTGTGTGCCCTTGGCCCTCTCTGCCTCTGTGTGCTCCCATTTTCACATCATCATAATGTCCCCCCACCCAACACAACCAAACAGAGATGGAACTGGGGATCAAATACCTGAGTGGAGCGGAGGCTCCAGAGGAAGAAGGAGGACTGGGGAACAGGGCTAGGGCTTGGGCAACGGTATAATTGGAGGGGCTGATGGGGTGGGGGCTGGGCCTGCTGTGCAGCACACTCTGGCTCGTGACTGCCACGCGCCTTCGAGAAGGACTGCTGGACACCGGGCACCCCTCCCCCTCCCTCCCTGCACCTCTCACCTGCGGGCAGGTGGGATGGAGCATGTTCCAGACGCTTTGTTTCCCAGGGTATTTATGGAGGGTTTTGTCTTCCCTCCTTGATCACCGGTGAGGGGAAAGGGAGGGCATGCCTGGCTCCCCCCCACCCCCCGACCGTAGAGGGGCAAGGAACAGCAGCCCGGCCACCCTTGAGCTGGGAAAAAACTGTCTGAATCCCGTCTCAGCAAACCCCTCTTCCCACTATGGGGTCTCGTCAGGGCCTGGGGGTACAGGGAGGGGATGGCAGCCATTTAAGCTGTCACTAGCTCCATCAGAGCATTTAAATCACTGGCACAGAGTAACAGCGCCATAGATTACAGCGCGGGAGCCACGCAGGAACAGCTCGGCAGAGGTGGAGGAGGGGTGGGGGGAAGGAGGAGGCTCAGCAAGCTGACAGAGGTTTTGCCCTGGCACCTCAGTTGGGGAGCTCATTGCAGCTGAGGTCAGTCCAGCAGGAGCCCCTTCCCACCCTGCCTGCCCCTCGATCATACCAGCCCCCCACAGAAGCCCCCACACCCCTAAGCTTCTCCAGGGTCTTCCTCAGCTGGGGGACCCACCCTTTGTGCCCTTCAGGCAATTCAGAGATGATGGCTCCTGTCTTTTCTGGGCTCCCGTGGGTCTTGCACCTAGAGAGCTCATAGTCATGGACTCCCCCGTGAGTGGGTGGTGGAGGGGGCCAGGGGCCTGCCTGCTCCCATTCACAGGCACCCAGCTATTGTCTCTGATTGCATGGTATTAGCCATAAATTACAGCCTTTGGGAGGCTGCATGTAAAAATAAAATAAAATAAGTGTCAAAAGACAGAGAAAATATTGATTCTTTGGGGATAAGAAAGGATGGCTTGGTTAACTTAAAACTTTGAGAAGGAGAGTGTAGGAATGCAGCCCCCAGGGCTGGAGAGCAGCCTGGGGCATGGTGGAGGTAGCCAGGAGACTGAGATTCAGCTGGTCAACAAATAGGCTGGTTCCGAGGTCAACATGGAGGAGACACAAGCAAGATGGGGCGCTACTCATTTGGGAGCCCACAGACGCATGAGACTCCCCAGGGGGAACCCCAGGCATGGACTGACTCAGGGGTCACGAGCAGCCAGCCGGTTTCCGGCTGAGCACCGGTGAGGTTGTGGGAGCTCTCCGCGGTGCTGAAGTACATTCGCTAGGTGCGAGGGCTGCAGCCCCTTCTGCCGCCCAGCCCGGGGAGGCCCCTGCCTCTCTTCCCTGGGTCTGGCACTTGGAGGGAGGCCAACACAAAGAACCCGGATTGCCCTCCCCACCCAGTTCCCAGTTCCCTTTATCACAAAACTCCTCTTCTGGTCCTTCCTCATCCTCTTTCTTTCTATCCCAAGGCTGCCTCAGCAAGGACAGAAACTGCAGACAGACTGCAGGATGGACAGAGGTCTCGACTGCCTGGTGCACTGAGCACGTCCATGAGGACACTTCTGCACGAGCGGCAGTTTCCACTGGAGTCTGATACAGATGCAAGACCCGCAGCACCTGGAGGCCAGGTGCTCAGCATCCCTGCACCTCTGGACCTGGGGGTCAGGCTGGGGCAGGGAGGACACCAGAGCATGGGAAGGATTGGCTCACAAGGACTGGAGTGGCAGAAAGCCACCCCTCCCCACAGATTTCCCGGACCTCTGGGGGCTCCCCTCGAAGAGACCAGGACAATTCTGAAGCTGCTACTATTTTTTGAGAGGGTCCTGGACTGCAGGTTGTTTCTGCAATGAGGGAAATGCACTAAAAGGAGCCCTGCTCCCTGTGAACAACCTCTGGGTCCCTCACTCACCCACCACGGCCGGAAGGAGGAGACTCCAGGCGAGCCCAGTCGGGCTCCCTTTCTTCTGCTGAAGGGGGTCACGGCAAGGCCACCTGCAGGGTACTTGTCATGAGAGACAGATGAACTGGCCACAGCAAGGGCTGGGCAGCTGGACAAGGCCTGAGCTTGCTCCTTTCAGAGATGGGGGAGGGGTTCCTGGGGGTGAGATATATCATCACCAGGAGCACCTGCCTGAACTCCCCCTTAATCCTCACCTGCCCCAGGCCACTCCCATCTGGCTGCTCCTACTTCCCAAGTCCTACGTGATGTCAAAGCATGGCAGGATGGGGCACCAGAGCAGGCCAGCTGGGGTGGGCCCTGGCATGGTCCACATTCCAGCATCTGCTCCCCTGTTAACAAGTGGGCCCAGGTGTGCAGCAGCCTGGCCCCACCCTGGAACGCCTCCTCCAGTGAAGGTGCCCACGGGCACCAGGCATCTGGGATGGGGGGTGCCTTCCTGAGGTGGGGAGAGGCTCAGCCTTGGGGGCCAGGAACCTCCCGACCCCCACACCTTCCTGCTCAGTAGCCCCGAGGCTGGCTCTGATTCTCCTCTGGCACTCAAGGCCACGGCCTGGCCTTGGCCTCCCCTTGCCATTTAAGCTCCCTCAACCCTGCAGCCCTTGTCCAGTTGCCCCGGGCACCCACAGTGGATGGCAACTCCAGGACTCAGGAACACCTGGAGTGGCTGACTCCTTCAGGGCTCCACAGGGATCGGGCCTAAAAGCCCCCCTTCAGTGCCTACCTCCTCCTCCACACGTCCATCCATAGCTGGTGTCCTTGAGCCTGTCCTCCCCTCCCTGCAGCTCGGCTCCCAGGGCAGCCTTTCCCCTCACCCCTCCTTCCTCAGGCTCCCTCACCCCAGAGCCTCTTTGAGTCCCCTCCTTTGAAGCTCCTCCTCCCTCGGAACCCCTCCCCTGCCCAGCCCAAGGGCCAGGCTGGCTGATTTCACCTTGAAGCTCCCTTATCGCAGTCTCCATCTCCTGCTCGGCCTTAGCTGGAGCAAAGTGGTTTTCTTTGTGTCTGCTCTGAGCAGTGGGGCCGAGTGGGTGCAGGGATGGGAAATGGGCAATGTTGGGTGGAAATTCAAGTCCTGAAATTCAAGGGCCTCCTCTGCCCACTCTTCCTGCCCCCCATTCCCAGGGCCTATCCCTGCTCCCCACCCCTAGGTCAGACACAGGCCTGACCTGCCCCAAGGTGCTTCCAATGCCCACATTTGTTGCCTCTCTCACCCTGGGCTGAGTGATCTAGCAGACCCTTGGAAGGCCCATTCCCCTTTGTGAACATACTGGAATTCACCCAAGCCCACACCCACATTCCTTTGGGCTCCATTTTGCACTGGCACTTCCCTCTGGGTGTGCACCCCCAGACAGAAAAATGTCACCCACATACTTGTGCATATGTCTACAACAGAACTCTGGAAGGTCAGAGCCCAAAGAAGCCTCGAAGTCCTCCACTCCCCTAACCCAAGCCAGACACCCTGGTGTGCTGATGGGGAAGCAGAATCCTGGAGGGGTGGATGAAAAGTGGGCATCCTGGTGGGGAGGTGGCTCTGCAAACTTCCAGGGAGGGTTAGGGGGCCAGTGGCGGTCCCCACTGCTCTGAAGACAGGCCCCTTTGTGGGGCCATGCCCCCTCCATGTCCTCACCAGCCCTGTTGCTGCCCACAGCAGTGAAGATCCCGGGGCTCTGTCCCAGAATCTTCCAGCCCTTGTGTGCCTCCACCCCTGTCCTCCACCCTCCCTTCTCTGTCCCCAGCTTTCTCTAAGGGACTGAATGCAGGAAACAGAGTCCAGGGCCCATACAACAACCACAGCAAGGACCTGGGGAGAGCTGCAGCCCTCCCCTGCGTCCCTTCCCTGGACCCACCCTTGAGGATCTTTCTTTTCTATCAACCTTCCCGTGGGAGTTGCCCGCCCCCAGGCAGCACTTCTTCTCCACACACGAACTCCTACACACGCGCGCACACCCAAGGGAGCGTGCCCCTCCAGTCCATACCGCTGCTCAGCCCTCATGCATGCATGCACGCACCCACACACAGACAGTAAACAGAATATAATTCATTTGTAAATGAGACTCCAGTCGTGCCATCCATCTTAAGCAACAATTCAATACTTCCTGGAGGGCTCACCGGCCACCCCACGTGGCCACTCTCTGGCACAATGGAACGCCAGCCCCCCCTCCCCCCCGGGCCCAGGGGGCGTGGAGAAGCATCCCAATGCCCGGAGCCGAGGGTTCTGACAGTCCGGCTGCCCCACGGGGCCAGTGCACCAACTACTCTGACTTCAGTCTCTCGTCTGTAGCCTCTCAGGGGGTCCCTCTCTGATCCTGGTTTTTTTGTTTTGTTTTTGTTTTTTTCTGATCCTTTTGGGACCTGGGCGTAGGCTGAGGCCCCTCCAGCTACCCGGATGCCAACCTCCACTTCAAGTCCACTTCTCCGTCCGAGCCTCGCCCCTGCCCCGCCATCCCCTCCGAAATGGTTCCCCTGCCCTTGCCTGCGCTCCCTCCCCTGAGAGCCCGTGGTACTCCCCAAGTCTCCATTCCTCCCCTTCTTAACCTGGAGAACTCCACAAGACTTAAGGCCCAGTCCAAACGCCCTTTTCCCAGGGAGCCAGCCCTGCCCCTCTCGGAAGCAGCCCAGTCCCAGGCAGTCGAGGGTCGAGAGCCGGGAGGAAGGCACGGTGAGGGAGGCTGGAGGATCTGACCCGGGCCCACGCAGGCTCCCACAGGCTCAGATGCAAGCAGGGCCACACGGAGCCTAAGGGGGGTGGACAGCGTGGCCAAAGCAAGGTGCCTGGCCATGGCTTTAAAAGGACGAGGCCGCCCTTGAACGCACCCTAAACCGGAGGCGCCCGCCTGGCTCTCGGGGCGCGCGGGCTCCCATTAGCGCCGGGCCGGGCGCGCTCGGGGAGTTGATGGCCCGCGCCGCTTCCTCCGCAATGGCCTGTGCTGTTTACGAACCCCTCTCCGGCTTGGAAATAGACTGTCTTTCCTGAACGATTTTCTCTTTTCCCATTTACTAAACATTGATTTCCCCCCTCCTGCGCCTCTAATAGAGCAGAAACCTATACGTCTTTGTTTGCTTTTCTCGCGCGTCGCGTTCGGGGCGCTGGCGGCGGGGGGCGCGGGCTGCTGCCGCGGGGCCGACGGCCGCTCCGCGCATGTGCGCCTGTCCGGGCGGCGCTGCACCGGGCTGCGGTGGCCACAGCGCCCGCGTGCCCGCAGGATGCTGCGTCTGGGACCGCCGAGCCCGACCAGGAGCCCAAGTTGTCTGGGGCTGCTTAGAGGGCTTCTGGGAGCGGTACCAGGAAGACCACCTGTTCCCCGGCCGCCGAACTCTTCTTGGCGCAGGATCCCATTAGCGGTCCCTCGCTGCCTCCAGAGCCCGCCTTGAAACCCAGGTGCCTCCGGGACGGCGCGGGGGCACTAGCGTCTGGGTCTGCATCCAGCAGTGGCCCAGAGGCTGGGGCACGCAGTCCTCCTTTCCTTGTACACCCAATCGCCAGAGGTGTACGCCCTGTGCTGGTGGTTTGGCGTGGGGCAGGTTGAGTGACAGGCCATGCAGTTGCTCCAGGGACTCTAACCGCAGGACCCATAATACAATACTGCCTTCTCCTCAGAAAGGGCCGCAGGGGCGCTCCTTCTCAGGCCCAGAAAGCTCTTCCTCATTCCCGGAGGAGGTCAGCTTCTCTGCAGTCAGCCGCAGGCTGCGGTTCAGCTAGGCCGGATTAAAGTAACTCCTCGGGAATGGGTGGCTTCAGGGATTAAGTGTGGCCTTACCTGGCATTGTTTCTGGCACCGTGGAGCCGCTCAATTAAAGTTCCTTCTCCTCTGGCCCCACCTTTCCCCTTACCCTGCTGAAGAGGCCAACACACCCAGGCAGGAAGGAAGGGGCCTGAGTGGGGGAAGGCCTCAGTCCCTGCGACCTCAGCCTGAGTCACACATTCCCCAGGCAGCCAGTCCGGCAGGGTGGGGGCCCAACTCCCCGCCCTCCAGAAGGGAGCCCCTGCTAGACCAGGACTTGCATGTGACCTTGGCTAGTCTCTTCCCTCTCTGAGCCTCGGTGTTTCTGTCTGGAACGTGGACTCAGTGCCCCAGGGAGCTCACACTGCTGACTGAGGCTGGTGCTGGTCACTCCAACGCTCAGGAGCACCCAGACACACACCCAAGACAAGCTGCCGTGGCCCTGGGTTCAAGTTCTTCTCGCCCTTGTTTGCTGTGGGGGCTTGGGCATGTCCCTCCCCTCTCGGGAGCTGCTGACAGTCCCCGTTTCGTGGGGCTGTGTGGGGATCACATGGCGTGAGGGAGCCCAGCTCCTGAAACCCAGAAGTGGATCAATTCATAGAGAGGGTAGCGGGGTTCAGGGAGGAAAAGGGTGAGCGAAGGTGGGGGGTCCCAGGCGATGGGTAACAACTGGGTCTCTGGCCTCCCTGCCCATTGGTTATGTGATGACCGTCCATCCGGCACCCTTATCTGCTGCCCAGCAGCTCTGTGAGGGGCCGTGAAGAAACGAGTTTGTCTCCATTTTACAGAGGAGAAGAGCGGGAGCTCAGAGAAGGGGCGGGTCTTGGCCATGTCACACAGCAGGAGCCAGGCAGATCTGGAGCAGGCCCAGAACTCCTGCCCTCGGCTGAGGGTCTGAGCTCCTCGGATGCTCGAAGGGAGAGAGCAGGAGGGTCTGGCAGGGACGCCTGCTGGGAGCAAAGGCCTGGAGGCAGGAACACGTGCAACACAGGCTGGAGGAATGGAGGTCAGGTTCAAGTTTGCCATTTCCCAGGAACTTGGCTCTGGCTTGTCCGTGACCAAGTAAAATACAGGGGGAGCCTCCATGGAGTTGTACCTCATGGAGAAGGGAAAAGCAGAGGTCTGGGGGGCAGGGGGGTGCTGACGCCAAGGGAAGGACCCAGACTCAGGCAGATGCCAAGAGGCAAAACATTAGACTGGCAGACCCATTGGCAGGCTGGGCAGACAGATGGACGGAGGGAAGTACAGATAGACGGGCAGATGATGAACAGATGGATGGACAAATGGACAGACCAATGAACAGATATTCAGAGAGCACCAAGCAGGATTCAGCAGAACCAAGAGGAGGAAGGGCAACCCAGGCAGGAGGGCCTGCACAAGCCCAGGCTCAGGGGTGCACCTGAGAGTGACCTCCCAGCTTTGGGCTGCCGTGGCCTATGTCCATAAATCTCTGAGGCCCAGGGCCTCAAGGAAAGCAGGGCTGGGGTGGCGAGTGGTTGCGGGGTGGGAGGGGAGAAGGTTCTGTCCCCTCCACACCCCTGCTGACCACAGGCAGCCCTCCCACAATGAGACAAAGCCAGTTCCCGAGCGGGTGAGGTCATTCATCTCCCCCAGGGATCCCTGCACCCACAGCCATATATAGCCAGCGCCCAGGGTGTGTCTGGGGGATGCACCTGGACGGTGGCGCCCTCGCTGCACCAGGAGCCCGGTGTGCTGGCCTGTGCAGCCAGGCCCTGACCACGGGGCCTGACTGGGGCAGGAGGTGGGCCAGCCTTGGCCATGCTGAGGGAGCCAGCTGCAGCCACGGCCCGGGGAGCCTCAGCCAGGGCCTGGACCAATTAGGAGGGAAGGGGACACAGCAATAATTAAAAATTAAAAGCCAACACGACAGCAGTTTAAAAATGGAAAGAGTGAGTGAAAACAATTAGCAGAGATGAGGCAACAGGGCGGGCGCCATACAAATGGAGCCGATCACCAAGCACTAATGACATCAGGAAAACAGATTTTTACAGCGTCCGGGCTGCGTGATGGAACACTGGGCCGGCTCCCTCCCAATCGGCCTTGCGCAGTCGGAGGCCCTGGGTTGGTTCCCTTCCAGGCACCTGGGGGTGCCTGACCGGAGGGCACAGGGGCTGGGGCCAGGCTGCTGGGAGGCTTGGAGGCCAGGAAACTGAGGCATGGGCTACAGGGGGGCAGATGTCATCCCCTCAGTGTCCCCCCATAAGGCAGTGGTGGTGAAGTCACAGTCCTCCAGGGCACCTGGTTGCCTCGGAGACCAGGGGACCCTCCTGGCAGAGGGAGGCTGAGTCAGTTTGAGTAATGGCGGAGAACGCTGCCACTGATGGGGAAAAATACATCTTCATAACAGGGTGAACCTTTTGGAAAATGAAATAAGTAAAATAATTGAGAGAAAGAAAATTGAGTTTTTATTGCTTTTTAAGTGTTTAAGTGGAGGTTTCATTTAGGGAAATTATCGTTGCTTTTATTTTTAGCCACTGGGTGGGGTGGGGTTGGGGGGAGCTTGGATTCAGGGTGGGGCTTGGGTCTCCTGCCTCTCCCCTGAGGAGCCCGAGGGGCACCCTCGTTTCATAGAACACAGAAGGAATGGGGCTTCAGCGGAGGGTCTGGGCCCCACCTCACTTGCTGGTGTCCCTTAGGTCCTTCCATCAGGCTGGCCATTTGCTCCCTGTCTTGGGGTCGCCTGACTATGTTGGAATGCCCCCCTCACCTTGGTAGCTTTTTCTACACAGTCTGGAAGACGGTGCTGTTCCCTGAGTTCCCTCACTCCCCTGAGTCTCTAGGCCCTCCCCTTGTAACTTCCTGGCCCCTCCTGACTGGTCCCTGAGTCTCTGTCCCCGGCCCTGCTGGGCAGGACAGCAGAGGTGGGTAAGAGGGCTCAGCAAACCCTTACTGACTGGCTCCTCAGCTCCGTGTGCAGAGCAAAGGGCGGGAAGGGACACCGACAGTCCGGTGACCCGATGGCGCTGGCTGAACCTCTCTCACGCCCTCTGCCAAGCCCAGCGTCCTCAGCCTCATCCCCACTTCTCATCCCCGTCTCTCCCCTGTCGCGTCTCTGGTTAGAACCTGTCCACACCCTGGAAGCAGCTCAGATCAAGGCCACCAAAGACCCACTGGGCAGCTCACACAGTGAATGTGGCAGCCTGCCTCTCTAGACCCCGCTGCCCTCCTCCTGTTCCGTTTCTGGCTGCTCCTTGGGTTTCCTCCTAAGCCTGCTTCCCTACTCCCTGTTCCGTCTCTGGGGCTGGCCTTTCCAGGCTCCAGTCTTTGCAGGATCTCCTAGATGCCTTCCTGCAGCCCAGATGGAAGCTCCTGCTGGATGATCTTTTTACTCTTCACTGGCCCACCATCCTCCTTGCTCAGTTCAACCCAAATCTGTTTGTTCCACAGACTCCTCATCTCTCAGCAAGTCAGCAGCTCCAGTGGCCCCCTGGTTCCTGCCTCCACTCTGTGCTCCCTGCCCCAGCAGCTTCTTTCAGTTCCTCTACAGCATCAAGCTTTTCTCTGCCCCAGGGCCTTTGCTCATGCTGTTCTCTCTGTTGAGAACGTTTCTCCCCTGTCACTTGGCCTGACCAAGTATAGGGGGTACTCTCACCCTTCAGCTGATAAATTAGGAGGCAGAAACCATGACTCCTGTCACTGCAATCACAAAACAAATTTATTGGCACACGTACCTGAAAAGACTCTGTGAGCTTCAGGCATGGCTGGATACAGGTGCTCAAACATTATTACCAGAACACAGCCTCTCTGTCTTGTTGTACTTCCTTGTGCATGAACCTCGTGCCCAGTCAGGCCCTCCCAGGTCCAACCCCTTCAATGTGTCTCATTCCCTGTCCCCTCAGCAAAAGCTCCAGAGTAAAGTACATCACATGTCCATCCCAGAAAATCACTGGTCCTGGAAATGGAGGAAGCTGATGGGCCAGGTCTGTGCCATGCAGGGAGACGGGGGAGGGCGTGTGCTTGTCCCCAGCCCATGGAGAGAGAACTAAGGGGTCAGGGATTCCCCCGGGACAACTGGGAGTGAGCATCTGAGCGGGCTGGTCTCTGCCAGACCTCTGCAGTGCCCCCACTCCCCTGTCCTTGGCTACTTCCTGGAGGGGCGATTCTCTTCCCATATGGCCCCCGCTAGGCTGTGGGCCCGGAGGGAGGACCCAGGCTGTTTTGTTCACCGCCGGATCCCCAGTGCCCACAAGTGCAGGGGAGGCCTTTGTGTGACAGATGGGGAAACCGAGGCAGGGACCCACCCAAGATCACTCGTCTGTGCTCACGCTGAGGTGCCCGTGCTCCATGCCCCTTATCATCCCAGTCGCTCCCTCCCGCAGCCCCCTCCCGCTGCTCCAGGTCGGTCTCCCCCTCCCAAAGCTCCCACCTTCCGCAGGTAGCCTCCACCTCTGCCTGTCTCCAGGCTCCTGGGTCCTATGCTCCTCCTGTGGTGTCCTAGTCTTCGTTCTGCTGCCCGGCCCCAGCCTGACCGCCCCCAGGCCCTGAGGCCCCACTGACACCGACTTGCACACAGCATGTGGCTCCTCAGTGGCTGCGCTCCACACCGCACCCGCCCGCCCCTCCTGCCCCCAGCCAGTCGGTCTCAGTCCCTTCAGACGTGTCTTCATCCATGGCTGTCCCTAGGGCTCTGCCCCCCACTGCTGGTCTCATACCTCCCCTCCCAGGCCATGCTCTCCCCTGCCATCCCCCGGCCCGGTGGACACACTGTTCTCATAAGTCCCTGATCTCTGCCTCTGGTCACTCTATGAGACACCTCCCCTGGGTGTCCCCAAATGCCTGGAACCCAACAGATCCAAGTCAAGTTCAGGGTTTATCCCCAGGTGTGCTGTTTCACCCACATCCAATCCATCCCTCTTCCTACCGGCCCCTACAGAGACAAAGTCACAGCAATCCACCCTAGATGATCCAGCTTCCGGAGGGGCCTCCCCGCTTCTTCTGCTCAAAACCATCCCTGGCTTCTTCCGTTCCTCAGGGCCAGCTGAGCTCGTGGATGGCATTCCCCAGGCCGTCGCACTCCTACCAGGCTGGCTGTTGCAGCCCACAGCCCACTCCAGCTCTGCAGCGGGCAGGGTGTTCTTCCTTTTTCTTTCAAGACCTGCAGGGCAGAGCGTGCCAGGCTGCTGGGGAGGGATGCAGACCTCCCCAGGACACAGCTTGAGTTTCTATCCAGTAAGTGTGCTCTTCACCGGGCCTCCTGTCTCCCTACTGAAACAGCCGCAGGGGCTTCTCTGTGGGGTGTCTTTAGCTCTTCCTCCTCCTCGTGGGGAAGTGGTCCAAGGGGTCTTTGTCCATTGGCCCTAAAAGGCTGACCTTGGAGGTGCGAGGACAGTGGTCACTGTCCGCAGCCTCCCCCAACTCTTTTCTCTCTCTAAGGGAGGGCATGGGGGGAGAGGAAGGAGGGCAAGGGAGAAAAGGGGAGGGAGGAGGGGGACGGGGGAGACAGGGAAGGAAGATGGCGAAGGGAGGACAGGAAGAGGGAGGGGAGGGGAGGAGGGCACACCATCCTGACCAGCAGAGAGGCTGGAGGGAGGGCGAGGCTGGCCACAGGGGAGCCAGCCATGGCTGCAGGAGACAGATAAGGTAGGGAAAAAAGGCAGGCTGAGGATGGGCGTGTAGGGATTAGGGACTCCAAGGGCCTGTCCTGGGCCTGGGAGTGAACTAGGAAAGAAGGGAGGAGAGAGAAGAGAGATCCCACTTCCGAGGACCCTTGGGCGCCATGAGAGAGGCTCCACCCCCACCCTACCTCAGCTGCCCAATGAGCTGTCTCAATGGGCCCAGGTCTCTGGACTCTGGCAGGGCCAGGAGGGCCAGGGCAGCTCAGAGAGTCCCTTGGGCTAGGGGCTCTTCCTTAATCAAAGAAGGAAGCCACAGCTATGGCTTGTCCCCACACACCAGCCTGGCTTGCTCACTCTCTGAGAGAAATGGGTGCCACTCCTGGAGTCAACAGGGCCTGTCCCTGATCGGCGGAGCTCAGCTGCCCTTCACCCAGGTGTCCTACAGAGCTGTGTCTGCACACACTCTGGCCACACACGGTCTCCAGGACTCCTGTGCTTCGCCTGGTGTCCATGGCCTTTCCCTGGGGCAGTTGAAGACATGCCAGTGTCTTCACAGCTGGTCTGGAGCCAGGCAAGGTAGGAGCCCTGAGTGGCACACTGTCATTCTCAGGGCTAGATTCTGAGGACACCCTTGTTCTCACTCCCAGGGCAGGGTGAAGCAGGCCCATTATGGGGAGCCCCTGGGCCCCAACCTGGAGCAACTCCAGTCTGAGACTACCCAAGTTTACACTGGTCGCGGGGCTGAGCCTGGGAACCACGTCCCTCCTGGCCAGGGGAACCCAGCCCCGTGGGGGTGGGGGTGGGACTCCAGTCTTGCCCACTGTGCTGTTCTCAGTACCCAGCACACGTGGGCATGTGGTGGGCACTTGCAGACGTCTGGGGTGGGGGAGTCCTGAGCTGTCAGAAGTTGAGTCTCTAGGGTGCTTGGTGGGAGGGGCCCCTGCAGAATTGTGTAGGGACTTGCCTGAGGCGGCCTCCCCCCTGGGGGAGCCCACTTGATGAGACTGAGTCAGGAAGAGCTGCCTGGTGCCAGCCCGGTGGGACGGAGGTGGGGCCTGTTGGCAGAGAGCCCGGTTGCTGGGAGCAGCGGATGGGGGTGAATGGCCCCTGTCCCAGGTGGAGGTCTGGGTGGGCACGGCAAGAGGCCTGATGGATGGCTCAGGGCTGGGCCGTGGAGGCAGGGAGGCCCCCTGCAGTAGGTCTGCGCAGGTGGCAGGGACCTGGCTGTCCAGTCTGCCCATGCCGCCTCTACAGGGGTTGAGCATGGGGTACAGAGGGGCCGGCCCCACCTGTCGCAGGTGTGGAAGCAGAGGCCCTGCTGGACTCCCAGTTCCACAGTGGTCCCAGGCCCCACCAGGCCAGGAAGTGGTGGGTTTTCCCATCAGGCATACTTATCAAGTGGACCAAGATCCTCCTCACAAAGACCTCAGGGTGGGGAGGGCTGGGCTGCTGGAGGGGCTTGTACCAGGCCTTTTCCATTAATTAATTAATTAATTAATTAATTAATTCCCATGTCTGCCCCTGGTGTTCTTTCTGGCCCACTCTAAACCCTTCTGTGCCCAGGGTGGCTGGGCCCTCCCCTCTGCCCGGGCATCTTGCCCTCGCCACTCTCCTGCTGCCACACTGGCCTCCTGCTTGTTTCTCCAAGAAGCCTCTGGACCTTTGCTTTTGCTGCTTTTAAATTATTATTTTTTTGTCTGGAACCTCCTTTCCTAGGTGCCTGCATGACTAGCAACTCCTGATCCTCAGGTGTCACCCAGTGCCTCGGGTGCCCCCCTCCTTAGCCACCCATCCAGAGCTGTCCTCCCCCCCATTTTTCACTTCCATAAAGTCCTAGTTTGTTTCCTTTGGAGCCTAAAAATAGCTTGTTTAGTGGTTCACTGCTTATCATCTGTCTCCCCCAGGCACTGGGAGCCCCAAGGAGAAGGCACCACACCAAGCCCCCCTTAGGAGCTGGGGTTCCAGCTCTTTTCCCTGCTGGTCTGTGGGCACCCAGGCCCCCAGCCCCCCAAGCCCCCAGTTCGGGGCAAGGCAGAACCTGTCTGTGGACCAGCAAAATGAGGATGGTTTCCAGGGCAGTGGGCTGCCCATCTCTGAGGGTCCCCTGTAAAGGCTTAAGGCTCTGGAGCCAGGCTATCAGAGGGGGTCCAGAAGGCCAGGATCCTGAGGACCCCATGCGTCCAGAAAGCAGGTTGCCCAGGCCCTGCCTAGGCCAAGCCCTGTGGCTGGAGCCAAGACAGGGTGCATGTACAGGCTGACACCACGCCTGGGCACCTCCACCCCCAACATGATGGAGATAAATGAGCAGTGTCTGGAGCCGAGTGGCTGACAAGGAGGCTGATGCAGCCTGAGTGGTGCAGGCTCGGGAGGGACAAGACAGCAGGAGAGGAGGTGTGGGAGAGCCCACAGCTCCCCAGGACGCTGTGCTTATGGGGAGGAGGGGAAGTGGGCTCCACGGGGTGGGGGTGGGGAGTTGGCTCCAGGGCCAAGCTCAGCCTTGGCCCACGGAAGAGCAACACCAGAGCCTGCCACCCTGGGGCTGAATTCTGGGTCAGAGGCCAGACATGGGCAGTCCTGGTTCCTCGCCCCACCTACCCTGCCCTCCACTCTTTCCCCTCTACCCTCCCAGTGTCCTTAGGCTTCAGAAAGGGTCCTGTCTGGCTACTGTCTGGGAATCGGTGGCCCTGGCTGTGGTGGGGCTGTGGGTGAAGCTTCTGAGACCCACCCCAGGACCCCCAGTTTGTTCTTCCCAGCCAGCTGCTGCCCCACTCCAGGGGTGGTGCTGACAAAGCCGCCAGGGCCACAGCCTCCTCGTTTCTCTGAGATGGAAGGGGGTCTTTTTCCTTGAATGACAAATGGGCCCCTCTTTCCTCAGCTTCTTGGAGGCCCAGGGCTACCAGATAACCTTAGGGTCTCTTTGGAGGTCAAGTCCACAGGTCCAAAGAGAATGGGGAGAATGAGGGCAACTATGGCTTTCCCTGCCGCCACCTGGTGGCTGTAAGAGGCAAAGCACCTGCTTGTCCAATTCCCCCAAGGGAAGTAGACCGGACATCCCTCAAGTTTGGGGACAGAGGCATGGGTGGGCAGAATATGTACTCCCCACATACACCATTAGGAGGCTGGCCAGGACCCTGGGCCTTCCTTCACTTGCCTGGACTCAGAGCTGCCCCAGGTGGGCCATTGGACATGTGCCCTCCAGAACCTTCCAGAATGCCTTCAAAGGAGATCTGTTATCACAGATGGATTGTCTGGCCTCCACTGTATTAGGGGAAGACTGGGGCCTGGATGACACCAGGGACATCTTTAATGCATCTTGATGGCGGAGAAGAATTGGGGAGCTAGAAGGGAAACAGGGAGAAGGGGGAACAGGGAGGTGGGTGCAGCCCGGCCAAGCCACGCCTGTCCTGTCCTTGTCTTACAAGTGCAGCTGGCTCTCAGCGCCCTGCAGGCCCCACTTGTCTCATAATGGCCCCCTGCTTTCTGCAGAACGGGGTGGGGGCGGCCTGTATCAGGACCCTCATGCTTTGGCCGACTGGACCCAGCAGACAGAGGGGTCTCAGGAGAAACAGATTTGCCTTCCTGCAACCTCTCAATTCCCCGCCCTCTGCCTGCATCCAAGGTCACATCAAGGTCACAACATCTGTTGAAGGAATTGTGGTGTGGCAAGGTTAAAAATGGGCACCCAAAACGACTGTTCTGGGGCCCAAGGAATAAATCAAATGCAGCCCCTCGAGTGGGCTTTCTCTCCCTTGTCTCAGTCTCCAGGGGACACGCCCTACCCTGTCAGCCTGTTCTGCCGAGGCAGATGCAGTTCTCCGAGCCCCACCCCCCAGGCCACAGGATATGCTGTTTCCCCAATGGTCCGTTTCCCAAATTCTCAACAATTCTGTGAAGAATAATCTCCAAGAAGGGATGGTGTTGAAATCACTGGGGGATTCTTACACAGGCTTAACTTTTCTAAGTGTACTGAGAAACAGAAAAGCCACAGGAGAAAAAAATGGAATGTCTGACTACACCCAAATCGGACATTTCCGCGTGGGGAAAAAAATCAGAGTTTAAAGACAAACAAGAGGCTGAGAGGAAAAATTACACATTTCACAACGTATAAAGGGCTTCTATAAATCTACAAGGAAAAGATCAACAATCCCCCTGAAAAATGTGCAAAGGAGAGGAACATATAGTTCACACAACAGGAAATCCAGAAGTCTCAGCCACAGAAACCACGGCTCAGCCTCTTTCTGCTGAGAGATGCACATGAAATAGGAGAAGCTGGGGAAGGTTCCTGCACATTTCTGGGGAGCCTGGGGAAAGCAGAACCTTGCAGTTGCTGATAGTGTGTAAATTGCATGACCTCCATGAAAGCAATTTGGCAATAGCCATCGCAATTAAAAATGCACGGAACCTTTGACCTAGCATGGCCCACCTCTATGAATTTGTCCTGCAGATAAACTCACACGCATGTTAGGGACTCAGTCACAAATCACGCCGGGGCATTCACTGTGCCATGTTTCCAAGAGTAACCGGTGGAGACGGCCTTCTCTGGGGAGTCGGCTGAGTAAAAGGTGCATCTTGCCACCGAGAGCACTGGCATGCTGCTACCAAAACGGCTGCAGGCCAGGCAGCGCCACCTGCAGTGATGGAAGACCAAGGTGCGGGGGTGTCCGACCTTTTGGCGCCTGTGGGCTGTACTGGAAGAAGAGTTATCTTGGGACACACACTGAATACACACACACTGATGAAAATTGATGAGCAAAAAAAAAAAAAGGGGGTTTTAAGTAAATCTACGAGTTTGTGTTGGGCTGCATTCATAGCCACCCTGGGCCGCATGTGGGCCGCATGTGGCCCACAGGCCACGGGCTGGACACCCGCTACGGACTGGACACCCCTGGTAATGTGTGGAGGATGCTAACTTCAGGGGGGTTTTAAAGAAGAGGGACGAGTGCTCTGGGACACTGCCAACACCCTCCAGACTTCTCAGCCCCAGCTCCCCTGCTGGGTCCCAGGAAGCTGAGTTGCGTGGTGTGGGCGGTGCCCAGATGACTCCGCCCCCTGGTGGAGGCTCTGGCCAATGGGAGCTTAGCAGGAGTTTAGCAGGCAGGAAGGGGAGGCCGTGTTTATTCCCTTTCCCAGTCCTAGTCCATTCTCCCCTTGACTTTTTGAGACAAAGATCTGGTTGCGTCCTTCCTTGTTCAAAACACTCCGTGGCTCCCTGTCACCCTCTGGATGGAAGCCAGAGCCCACCATGGGGCCCTGCCCTGGCGGTGTTTGAGGGGCCTGCTCCTGCTGGCCACTCATTCTATGTACTCCCCAAACTCCCCCAGGTCCCTGGTCTCAACACAGTTCCCTCCGCCTGCAACCCTCTTCCTGCCTGGGGAACAGCCTCAGAGGACCTGTCCAGCCCAGGCTACTGCGCTCCTGCCGTCTCAAGGCCAGGCCCCTTGTAGTGCCTGGCTCGGGCTGGGCCCTGCCAGGCAGCTGAACGCAGGGAGCACCCATCCCCGCACCCCACCAGTGTCCCTGGAATGCAGAGTTTGGCTAAATGCACAGAGGTTCCATAGGCTCTTGGCGTCTGAAACCCATCAGAGTTTGTGTTCTGTAGCAGGACCCCGCTGTGATCCTTCCAGACTTTGGAAAGAAGTTTCCCTGCTTGACTCACCTCTGGGAGGCAGGACTGAAAGAGGTCAGGGAGGACCCACTGGACGGAGAGCAAGGCGCAGGGGAGAGCCCGGGTGGGGCTGGCTGCGGGGAGGGGCCGGTGTATGATCGGCAAGGAGCCGTGTTCTTAAAAATAACTCTGCTGTCAGCAGTGGTGAAACAATATAATAAATACGAGAAATAAATCTCGTTACCATGTAATGAGCTGCCTTATTAATGTGTTAAACTTGTAAGAAATGCCTAAGTGTTTAATTGGCACCTAATGAGGGTGCCAATTAGGGATCATTATACATTTCTCTTAAAAATCCCAATCGGCAGGCGGGCATTTCAATCAATGCCACAGGGCTGGCTCCATGGGGACTCTGTCCTGGTGGTGCATCTGGTAGCTGGACCTGCAGGGCCGTCACATCTGGTGGTTAGACCCCTCTGGGGCCCACAGGGAGGTCAAGGCCACCTGGGTTGGTCCTGCCCCAAACCCCACGAGACACCAGGACTCAGTTTCTCCCAAGCCACCAAACCCTGCTGCTCACCAAAGCCCATGTGAAATGGTGCCTCAGTCAGGAAGCCCCTGTCCCTGCAGCAGGACGGGGGACTCAGACTCGAGAGGCTGGAAGCTCACGAGGGGCCAGGACCGGGTGGCACACAGAGCCCAGCACCCCTCACCCAGTTCTCCCAGGACCCCAGAGGACGAGTTATCAGGAGGCTGAGCGGGGGCAAGGGCTGCCGTGGCTGGAGAAGCTGTGCATCCTGGGGTCTCCCCAGAGGCCAATCCTGGGTCTCCATCTCTGCTAAATATCCTGGCCACCTTCACAAGTAGCCCCTGTGTGCCTGGCAGGGCTTGGGGAAGGGCAGGCAATGCACTCAGAGTGGATTCCATACCTCCCGCCTCCAGGCTTCAGCCCCTCCCTCCCCAGGAAAAGGAAGGCCGAGCAGATCTATATTATAGGCCAGGCCAGCAGAAGGGAAACGTCCTGAGCAGCTGGATCATGATTAATGACCAAATTAATCACTCGGGTAATTGCCAGGGAGCTGGGAGGAGGGCAGGGAGGGAGGCTGCTGCCCATCGACAGCAGGGCAGGGCATGACCCTGGTCTAGGCTTGGGGCAGGAGGGCAGAGGCAGGAGATGGGCTGCAGTCTGAGCAGGTGGCTTGGGCAGGAAGGGAGGCGGCAGGCTGAGGGCCTGGGAGGCCAGACTAGAGGGCTCTGGAGTTCAGTTGGAGCCTCATGCCCTGTGAGTGGAGGATAGAGGGGCCATGGAGGGGTGGCAGCAGCAAGTGGGGCATGGCTGGGGGCCCAGGTTGGGTGGCCGGGCTAGGAGGCCAGGAGAAGACGGCCAGGCGGTCTACGTGGGCACACTTGGAAGACTTGCAGGGAGGGGGGTGACTGGCCTTGGGGCTGCAGGCTGGGGGAGGACAGTTGGCATCCCTGAGCCAGAAAGAGAGCGAGTGGGGCAGGCGTCCAGCCCTTCCCCATAGCTTGTGGACCCCCGCCTCCTGGGCCCTGAGCTTGTCTGTGGCTCCTGTATAGGAGTGACTGGGGTGGTGGCCAAGTGACCTCTGCTATCCATTGGTTTTCGGGAACCTGAGGGACCCTGTCCTTCCCAGGTGGAAAGTACTCTTGGCAGCCTCTTGAATCCAGGCAGAAGGCTCTCCAGACCCAGAGCTCAGGTCCCGCTCCAGCCTCCTCCTCTGCCCCAGCTGCCTCCGCTCCTCCCTCCACCAGCCAATCCTGGAGGCTGAGCTGTGTTTCCTGGAAGCTGAGCTGTGTTTCCTGGAGGCCCCAGACCAGGCTGACTTTGGAGCAGCTGAAGGCCTGATCCCCACTCCCACCCTGCCCCTCCCCCCACGCCCCAGCAGTGGGGGACTTGGTGAAGCTACTTGCACTGATGGGCAGAAGCAAATTTAGAACTCAAGCCACTCGGGAGGGCTGGGAAGACAAGGCCAGAGGCTGAGCCGGGAGGTGTGACCTGAGCCAGGCGAACCCTGTGGGCCCTGGGGGCTGCCGGAACACTGACCCCGAATGTGATAATGGGACTCAGAACCACCACCCCTGCGGGAGGGCCCGCATCCCTGAGGCCGCCTTTTGGCTCTTGAGCGTGTCATTTACTTAGCAGTATTCCCCTAGCATTTCCGAGGTGTCAGACACAGCTCCAGGCCCTCTACAGATATGAACTCTTAACCCCGTGGAGTAGGGAGGGCCTGCCCCACTGTACAGAGGAGGAAAATGAGGTGAGAGGTTCAGAGACTTGCCTAGGGCTGCACAGCAGCTGAGCTGTGACTCAGGTTAGCTCATTCGTGGAGCAAGGGGCATTCAGCTGAGTCCTGTTGTCCCAGGGTCCATGGGCACAGGTCTCTGGTCACCGTACCAGCACTGTGGTGGAAGGCACAGCTGACTCTGTGGCTGTTTCCCCGCCTCCTCCTCCTCTGAGCCGGGCAGCCCCCATCACCAGTAATCACTTTGCAGGAGCTGCTTGTTTCCTGCTATCTGCCTGGTTGGAGATGATGTATGGGGAGGAGGAGGTGGCGCGGCTCCTGCCAGCCCCAGCCACACAGCTTGGCTGCTGCAGGCGGCAACCGTCCTGGCTCATGTGCTCACTGAGGGGATGCAGGAGCTAAAAGGACGGGACTCTCAGTGACATACCCAGGACCAGAGCTGGACATGCCACGAGAGATGTAGGGATGAACCAGAACCAGTCGGAACCTGGCCTGGGCGTCCCACCGAGCTGGAATCAAACCCCGTGTGACCTAAGACAAGTCACTCACCCTTGGTGAGCTCAGCTGCGGGTGGGACAGCTGCCTGATCTCAAGAGAGCTCAGCCGGAAGGAGGCTGCATGGCGGAGGGTAGCGAGAGACGTGCTTCGTCTTTCTGTACGATGCCCTGGCGTGCGCTGAGGGGAGCTAGGATTTGAGGTGAAGGGGCGACAAGCATTCACCGTGGCAGTCCCAGGGCAGGCGTGCGTGATCTGCAGATTCTGTGAGCTAGGGCCATGGCCACCAACAGGCAAGTCCCTGGCCTTGCCCTTACCCACCCTCCAGTTAGCTGGACCTGCCAGCGCACCAGCCCTGCCAGGGACAGGAGAAGGCTGGCTCTCCCTGCCCCCATGGAAGCCAAGTGGTAAGGCTGAGCGGGGCCAGGCCACCCTCAGAGCTTGGCACAGGCCTCTCCTGTCCCCAGATGCTCACGAGCGCGGCCGTGTTGCGTGGTAAGGCCTTTATTCCCTGCTGGGAGAGGCTGCCTGGATCCCAGGGTGGGGCCCACAGCTCAGCCCTGGTAAACCCAAGATGGTTGGGTCCTCTGGGCCCCTGTCCATGCTCCAGAAAGAACCATTCTACTTAATAAAAGTACCAGAAACTGCATACACTTACTGAAGTGTCTCCATGTGCTTTTTGTATATGAACTCACTTAATTCGCATGAGGCAGGGCCCATCTGTCAGTGCACTGATAACCTGTCCTGAGCAGCAGCTGTGTATCAGACTCCACGCCGGAGGCTCAGAGCCCCAGCCCTGACTCAGCCCCAGCCTTGATCTGCTCCTGGCAGGGAGAAAGCCAACAGCTTCCGTGCACCAGCCACTCAGACTCTTGAAGAGGCCTCAAGGCCTAATGTCACGTGGGGGGGCACTACCCGCCTCTACCCCCATCCCTTAACCCAGGCCTGCACCGCCACCTGGTGGTCACATTGGGAAGGACTCCACTAAGGCAAAATGGGTTCAGTCTATCCACAGGTTTGGGGAGGTCGCCAGGTGGAGGTGGGAACAGACCTCCCGGTCCCTCTGGAGGGAGTGGAAATGGGTGTGGTCTCTCTGGGGGAGCAACGCCATTGGCCTGGATATTCTCGAAGAGCAGTGTCTGACAGACCCACCCCCCACCAGCCCCAGCTTGGCGGACAAGGAGGCACTCAGTAGAGGCAGTGTGTGTGTGGCATGTAGGGCTGGCCTAGTGCAATGCAGGGTTGCCATGTTTGCAGGGTCACCCGGTGAGATTGCCACCGTTAGTGTCCTGGCTGGGGGGAAGCCCATTGTCCTCATGTCTTGCCCACTGCCCGGCCTGAAATGTCCCCTGTCACCCATGTCCAAACGCAGTGCAAGGCCTGGCACAATGAAACCCTTGCCTTGCCCACAGTCGGAAGGGGTGATGCCTCCCCTGAATTCTCCCATCACCCGCCTGTATCTCTGTTGCTTCCCAGGAGGGGTGTGTCATGGCTGCCAGTGTCGCTGTTCTGTTCGCACACTGCGTGGGACTCTTCCAAGGCCAGCCACAGCGGAGTGTGCCGCAGCTCGAAGAGAACGAATGGGTGGCAACAGGAGAGGCCAGCTCTGTCTCCAGAGAACATCCTTTCCTTTTTGGGCAGTTTTGGGTATGAGCTCTGGGGTTAACCCACCTCGCATCATACCTGGGCCCTGCCATGTGCTAAGCAGCCTGCTGCTCCATGCCTCAGTTTCCCCATCCGTAACATGAGGACCCAGCGGTGTCTGCGCTCTGGGATGGCTGGGGGAATCAGTGGGCTCTGATTCTGCCTGCGAGTGCCCCGGGCGGCTGACGCACACGGACTCTGGGTCTGACCTACCACAGGGGCTTGCAGCAGGAATCCTTCCCTCCTCCCCTACCCAGGACTTTAGAGTGTCACCTTCTCAACCTGTTATCCAGTCACTACTAAGCTCCCAAGCCTCTGCCAACCTGGAGTTCTCAGCCTCCTTCAGGTAAGCAGCATCTCAGCCAGGTCAGGGACCTGCACTCTCCATGCTTGGCTTTCTGGGGCCATCGTGGGAGCAGGGCCCTGACCCAGAGGGGCCTATAAGTAGCAAGCAGCACCAGGACTAGCATGAGGTGTGTGGGGCACATTTAAGAGGCACCATGTCAGACTGCTGCAAGTGCAGGGTCAGCCTGACTGAGCAGCCCCTTGCATTTTGAGCCCTAGACCCCTGGTTCACCTCCCCTTAGTCCAGGTGATCCCCTGCCAGGTGATCCAGCAAGGGATCCCCATGCCAGGGCATTTGGTGGTGTGAGGGCTGCTCTCGAAATCAACAGGGCAGAGGCTGGAGGGAGAGGCTGAGTGCGGGGTGGGATTTGAGGATGACCCACCGGATGGGCGACAGGGCTGACGGGGGTGGGAGGGAAGGCTCCCTGCAGTGTCTGTAGCTGCCAACAGATGGCAGCAAGGATAGCACTGGAGGCTGGGAGGTTGGGGAGCCCAGTGCACCCACCCCACACCTTAGGCCGCAGCACCCTGCTGTTTCTGGGACTTGTCTGACACTCCTTTCTAGAATGGTGTAGGACAAGGACGGGGTCCCTGGCTCTAAGCCTCATGACCCCAGCGTTTTGAGGTGGGTCTCTTCTCTTGAAGATGGGTGACAGTCGGCCCTTGCAGAGGGCACTGGCGTCAAGTGAGATGGTGCTGGAACCACATAAACCAAAGGTGAGCCTTACTGGGACCAGCTTCTGGCCCCTGAGGTAGCCCAAGGCCATTGCCAAGGCCCCTGCTGGGCTGAGCAGCCCGGGGTTTGGCCTGTAGGGGGAGACCAGCCTGCTCTGTTCCTCCCACTGCATGCTGCCTGCTCTTTTTCTAGCTCCCAAAGGTATGCGTGTGGAGGGTCTGTTCTCCCTGCATGCTGCCCACTCTGGCGGGCACAGGCCCTGCCTGATCTGCCAGGGTAAGGGGTAGGGGTGGGGATCACTGCCAAGGAGCTCTGAGGTGGGGTAGACTTCCCAGGTGGGACAGCATCCTGGAGTCACCAGATCCACCCACCTAAGGGTCTCCGTGCCCACTGCTTCCCCTCCTCCTGGTCTCCCTGCACCTGAGGCTCCCACACTTCTGGCTCATCTCTCGGCACCCCATCCTCTCAAGACTGTCCTTCGCATGACCATAGATGCCCCTGCCTGCAGCTGCCCCTTTCCAGAGCCCTGGGAGGCCAGGCAGGACAGGAGGCCAGACCAGTGGTTCCTGGTTCCCCCAGGGATCCTCAGCCAAGGCTCTCCTCACTGGGGTCTGCGGCAGGGATAGGTTGGGGGTATCTCTCCTCAGCTTCTGAACACCCCCAGGCACACCTGGACCCTATCCCTTTCTTCATATACTGTCGGCCCTCCCTATCTGCAGTTCCACATCCACGGATTCAACTAACCCTGGATGGAAAATATTTGAAAAAGTTACATTGTTGCAAAAAAATTACCTTGTTGCTGATGTGTACTATGTAACCAGGTCTGTGATGCTTGCTTTGTACTAGACACGGCGTACAGGTTATTTTTCTTGCCATTCCCTAAACAGTACAGTGTAACAGCTAGTTACATGGCCTTTACATTGTATTAGGTATCATGAGTAAGCTAGCAATGATTTAAAATGTAGGGAGGATGCACCTGTGTTATTTACAAAGACCACCCCATTTCCTAGAAGGGACTGGAGCACCATGGGTTTTGGTGTCAGCAGATAGTCCTGGAGCCAATCTCCCGTGGACATGGAGGGACAGCTGCAGGTGCAGATATAAAGATACAGGCACGGAGTGCACACACAGTCGTCTATTTTTCCCGTTTGACATTTGTCTCCTTGCCTCTCAAATGCAGACGCAGAGACTGCACGGATTCACTGACAGGACACGGTGCTGGGCCTGCAGCGGGGCTCGCTGATGTTTCTAGAAGGAATTCACGTCAAGGTCAGACTGCTCCACTGGAGTTTCTGGGCGCCCCCACAAGGACCTGCCTTTGCATTCCGAATGCATCCCTGACCGTCTGCCTGCAGCCAGGCAGTGGGATGATTGCATTCACTTCGGCGGGAAGGTGACACTTCGTTTTATGAAACAAGATGACTTCTTCTGGAGGCATCTGCCCATGCCCACCCTGATCCCACCTCTGCACCCTCCTCAGCTTCTGCTCCAAAGCCTGGTGTGCTGTTCCTGAGGTGGGGCTTTGCCTGTGACTTGCGTGCAGGTCTCCTGGGGGCATTCCTTTCACCGTCAGTTTCAGGAACAGTTGTGGTGTGCAGGAGGCTCTGTCTCACTCCGTCTGCCTGGCAGTGAGGGGAGTTCCCATCAGCCCACCAGGCCCAAGGTCACAGAAGGACATGTCAACCAGAACCTTCCATCCCTCTCATATTTATTGGTCCCATACTCTGTGAGGGACCCAGGAGCTGGTGGGGAATCTGGTTGCCCTCCAGGACTGGGCAAGAGCTGGGACACAGAAGGTGGGTGGGAGGGAAGGGGAGGGGACTGTGAGAGTATGAGGGATGGTGAAGTGGTCCCTGTCACCCACAGAAAGCTGTCCTGTGTCTATCACTTAGCTGAACCCACCCATTGGGAAAGGGGCATGGGGCCAGCAGTAGAAGAAAAAGGGGAGGGGTCCTTCTGGAATCCCCAGCCCCAGCCCTGGTACCAGTCTTACTCCACAGGTTCCATGTTGTAGGGTCCTGTGGCAGATACCGGCCAGCAGTATCCATCCCTGCTGCATCGAAACACGAGAAAAACATACACAGAGACAACCGGGTCCTGTGGGGGAGTACGGACAAAATGGCCACTCTCTCTAGTGGAGATCGCCCCGAGCCCCCGCCTGAGAAGGCTTTTTATTAAGAATACAGACTCAGTTTGTGGATTCACAGTCTGGCAGAAAAGATCAAAAGGAATAGGTAACTTTCAAAGGTGCTGACAGAACTCCTGCTGGGATTCTGGGCAAAGTTTGGGGTTTTATCACTATAGGGCCTAAAAGGCTAGTCTTGTTTCCTGCCTGTGCCTTCAAATTCTAATTCAATAGCATCCTCCATCAAGCAGATCTCACAGGACCTTGCATATTCTATGTCTCAGGCCTGATTACCCCGGGGGTCCACCGACTCTGGTCTGGACTGCACCGCCCCTGAGACAATTATTTCCGCAGGCCTGAGTTGGGCAGAGGAGACAAAGGCAGCCAGGAGACTTGGATTTCTCACATCTAAGAACAAAGACTCAGGCTTTGACAAAGCCAAGGGGGCAGGGGTTGATGTCCATTACCCCTTCATTTCCACAGCCCCGCAAGTCTCTTCCCTGAGGCCTCCACATGATCATGCCTGTCTTAGGCAATTCCCCCCATGGGAAATCTTACTCATCATTGGCTAACTGATCAAGCATTAAAGGCCAGGCACAGAACAGGCAGCGTTCATGTCAGGGAAATAAGTTTTGTTTCCTTAGTGGCTCCTGGTTCAGAGGTCTCTCACTCAGCCTAAGTCACAGGGGGTTACAGCTTCCTGAGACCAGGCAGGGCAGACCCAAACAGGGTCCCCCAGATATTGGGTTTTCTTCAGCTTGTACATTCTAGGGCTGAGGCGCTATCCAACAAAACGAGAGTGGCCAGCTGGCCCACCCATTGGCCCCAGGTCCCTCAAGAATTCTGCCTGGCTGCTGAAGGAAGAACCTTCCCGAAGACCAGGGTTGTCACTGATAGGCCCAGCTGTCTGACCCCAGTAGGGGGGGTCGTGGGATGTGCATGGGGCCCTCACCCTTACCCAAGGCTCTGTCCTGTAGCCTCCACCTCTAGCCCAGGCCTTCACCATGGAACTGGGGGGCTAACCACCCCCACCCCCCATTTTCACTTCTGTTAGCCTGAAGGCTTGGCTAGCCTGGTAGCTTTCGAGGGAAGGTTCTGGTCACTTAAAGTCCTGGCTTGTGGGAGTTTTAAAGCTAAAATTGGGACAGTCTTGAGAAACCCAGGATGGCTGGTCACTTTATTGTTATCTGGCCTTGCAGCTGGGTTCCACACATATGATTTCATCCATCTTCTGGCGCTCCAGGAAAGGCCACGTTATTTTGCCCTCTTTCATGTTTCAGACCCGGCTCCCATGTGTTCTGAGGGGCCACACGTCCCACTGGCCCTTGGTGCTCAAGCACCCTCCCTCCTCTGGTCCCATAAGCTCCTGTGCACGAGGGTGCCTCCACCCAAGGGGAGGGCAGGCATCATGACCCATTCGCAGCTGATGCCTGAGGCCCCAGAGCTGCCTCGAACTCAGGGCTAGAGGCCATCTCACCAGAGATCAAGGAAGATCAACAGGGCTGGTCCGGCGGCATAGCCGGGGTCCGAGTGACGATCCCATCCAGCCCCCGACCCCCCGCCCCTCCTAGAGTTTCATGCTGCGTGAGTCACAAGCCCACACTCTCTTCACAGGAACGTCCTAATGACATCTTTAATGCTCTCACATGAAGATCCCGTGAGCTAAATTACAGCTTCCGTGCATCCTAAATTACCCACCGCCCTCCAGTCCGTTGCAGTGATACCCTATTTATAGCATCTCAAGGAGGGAATACATCCAGCATCTTTCCCATGTGGGCCACCTAGGCCCTCACATTTTGACACGTGGTATTTGCCTAACAGAAGATTTGTACATGGTGTCCCCACGGCCCCTCCAGCCAGCAGAGGACAGCGACAGTGGCAAGGCTGGGCAGAGGGACATGCTTCTGGGAGTGCTCAGGTGCACCAATGCCCAGCAGCTCCTGGGGCCTGGCTTGGCCCAATGCCTTGCCCACACCCCCAGACTGGTAGGATTCCTAAGAGGAATGGAGTGGGTGGGCCATGGGTAGGTGGGTGCTATGATAAAAAACAGACAAGGTTTCTTCAGTCTCTCACCCCAGAGGTGACCCCCCACCCCACCTCAGGCCATCAGATCATCCCCCACCCGCCCATGGCCTGTGACCTCCGCTCTCAGCCCAGTAGCCCCGCCCCCAGCCCCAGATCCCCAGTATACAGCAAGATAGGAAACCGGTTGCAGAAGCACGTTCCCTGGCTATTGGAGCCCAGTGAAGAGAGGTGGGGGGCAGTGGCACCCTCACCTTTTCCTCTCTTCTCCCTTCAGCCCCTGAACATTGAAGGCAGAAGTGGCTGCATCCCATGCTCCTCCACACACCCTGGGGTGCTGGGTGACTCAAGGGTGGTGCCAGGGTGGAGGGTCTGCATCCTGTCCCTGGTGCCGGGACAGGCACACGGCTGTGCGTGGGCAGGCTCGTGCAGGTGCAGGAGGACTTTCCTCAGGTCTGGGCTCTGCCTGTCCCCCGGCTTCCTCACCTGTTCCTCCACTGTCCTTCTCTCTCAGCTGCCATCCTCATCTAGGCCCAGCCAACAGCTGGCCGCCGGGAAGCAGTGGCGGGGAGACCCCACGGACGCTGCACCTTGGGCCTACTTTGGCTATGAGTAGCCCTCCTCAGCGCCACTGCCCCTGGGCCGGGCAGCTTCAGCTCCATCCCGGGTGCCGCCATGCTCTGCCCCGAGGCCTGGGTGGTCACCTCTCCCGCCCCAGGGGAGGCTCCAGATTCCAAAGACAGGTCTCTCCCCACACTCCGCCCCTCCCACCCCATGTCTCCCCCACTCCCTCCACATTACAGGGGCAGGCTCTAATGGGGGGTCTGGGTAGGACACGAGGAAGCCAGCAGTGGCTCTCAGCTTTCTTGGTAGGAGGGGTGTCCTCCACGCTGGGACCCTCACATCAGGGGACGTCAGTGGCCAGATGCCCAGCCTGGAGAAGCAGCAGGTGGGTCCGCAGGACAGTAGGGGCCTTGGCAGGGTAGGTCCTGAGAGTAGGCCACTACAGAGGCAGGTGTCTTCACCAGAGGTCCAGGCCTGTCCCTGGGCCGCTCACGCGTGGATGGCATTGGCCACGTCAGTGAACACCAGCCGGCTGGGCCTCTGCAGTGGGCCCTGAGACGGGATAGTGGTCTGCAGAGAGATAGTCGGGGGTTCAGAGACCTTGACCCAGACCTAGCGCTCCCTGACCCAGTCACAGTCCTCACTTTCTAGTGTCCGTTTGACTTGGCACCAGCTACACCTTCTACCTGGAATGCCCTCCCTGCGAGCTCAGTCTAGAAGTTCCACCTGACTCAGACGCCCCCCCCCTCCCCCGGCCCCTGCAGCCATCCCCACCTCACCCACCCAGCAGCCTTTACCCCGTGGGCCTGGTGGGATGAATTATGCAGGCTGCACGTCTCCCTGCAGGGCAGGGCTGGCCTCTGTAACCCCAGTCCCAGCATGGTGGCTGGCCCCAGGGCAGTGCACAGAGGACAACTGTCCAAGGGTCAGCAGTCCCTCAGGCTGGGAGGACTAAGGTTCTCAGCCCAATTTCTTAACTATCCCAAGGGGCAACGTGTCTCGATCTAGGTGACACAAAGCTGGTGGCAAAACCAGAGGGTCTCTGGTCACTCAGCGTGACCTCTCCCAAGTCCGCTGTCCTAATTCTGCTTCTGGTAGGGACAGAATCCCACCCTCAACAGTCCAGCAACCTGTGCGGTCAAGGGAGGAGGGATGCAAGGGGATTTCACAGGTCAGGGGTGACCAGGCCTCCTAGTGGTGCTCTGGCCCTTGGGACTCTGGGGACTAATGGCAAGTGGCCAAGCAGCCAGCGATTCTGGTGGGATGACCACACAGGTACCCACCGCTTTGGACACAGGAGGCATGTTTGACTGAGTCTCTGCCTGCACGGGGTCTGTCAGTCACTAGGAGCCCATCGATCTACTCAGAAGTGCCACTGTCCCAAGTGACCTGAACCACCACCCTCTCAGGACCACAGACTCGCAGCGAGCAGAGGGAGCCAGGGGCTCAGCACCCCCACCTGTCCTGTCGGCCCTCTCCTGCTTTCCTAGCTCGGCCCTCTCCTGCTTTCCTAGCTCGAGCACGAGGCAGGGTGCCTGGGGAAAGAACAAGGGTTGTCACATGCGCATGAGAAGGCTGAGGCTCTGAGAGACCAGAGGGCTTCCTGGATCACCAGGCTAAGGGGTGGAGCCCAGCTGGATGCCAGGGCCACAGTGGCCTGGCCCCACAGGGTGGGTCTGCAGGTGGCCACTGAGCAATTCTACTGATTTCTGAACAAACCTGATGAAACCTGCACCCACACCAGCTGTCACCTGACCTCGTGATGGGTGCCGGATGGCTGCATGAGGAAGGAAGAGGGAGGGCCTGGAAGCTTTGTGAGCAGGCTGCAGGCTGTGGGGAGCCTGGCCGGCACTCACCTTGCCTTGCAGGGCCAGCGTGGAGGCCGCGTCCCGCCCACGCTCCAGCAGCTCCTGCTCTAGCTCGTCTTGCTCCTCCGTGGGGTCGAAGTTGTACATGGGCATGAGCTGGTGGCGGAGCTTCTCCAGCCTGCGGTGGCAGGGGTGCAGCGGCCGTGTGGGGTGGGGCAGACCCTTCCCCTCCCACCAGCCCTCCAGGCCCTGTGGGCAGACTGGCGCGGCCAGAGCGAATGACCACACTTAGGAGCCTAAGTTTCCCCTGGGATTCAGCAAAAGCCATTTCTGTACCAGCTCCACCTCTCAGACAGGTGGCGTGGGAGGGATAGTTACACAGCTGTCCTCTGTGGGGGTTCACAGGGACTGCCTAGGTCAGGGCAGCCAGGCGGTGGGAGGGATGTCAGTGGCGGCCAGCTTAGGGCAGCAGGGCAAGGGTGGCGGGCAGTTGGTTGGAGGTGATCCAACCTTATCCTCTCCAGCTCACCCACCCCAACCCCAGGGTCACACCCTCCTGCCCTGGGGGGGACTCTTGGGGGGGCCCCTAGGGAGTGGGGTTCAACCATCCTGGAGCATAAGGGGTCACCCTCAACCTTGAGTGTGCAGAAGGGGCCCTGACCCCCCGACCAAGGACGAGGAGCCGATGGTGGGGATGCTCCTTTCCCACCCACATCCCTGGGAGCCCAGCCCCGCCCCACCCCACCCACGGGCTGGAGTCCTGGGAGGCAGCTGGGAAGTTACCTCTTCTTCTTCCTGATGTACAACACCTGCAAGAGAAGGAACAGTGTTAACTGGCCAGGAGAGGAGGCCCTGGTGGACCCGGCAGTCCCTCGGGACAGGGACTGAGGCTGATGAACAGGAGACTGTGAGTCTCCAAATCCTCAGGGACCCACACATCCTGCATGGTGCATCCCCCTGAGATGTATGAGATGCTGACTGCGTCCTTGAGAAGCCCAGTCCAGGGGCTGTGGGCCCCACTTCTGCACACACCAACCCCAGGCTCCAGGCACTCAGTTCCTGCTGGGGACGCCACAGGGCTGAAGTGGGTGGGGATGCTTCAGCATGCCACCTCCTCTCAACTCTCCTCAGGCCCAAAGACAAGAACGGGCAAAAAGAACAGGACACAGACAGGGGCTGTAGGCAAGGCTCTGGGTTGGGCTCCTGGAGTTTCCAAGGAGGCTGGTGGCCCTCAGTGGACAGGGACTTGGAAGAAGGCCTGAGCCACTGGACGTCAGCCCAGACCAAACTCCAGTATCCTGATGCTGGAGGGAAGCAGGAAGACCCCCGAGCCCTAAGTTCCATGGCACAAACATGAAGATAAAGGCCTGAACAGCTCGAGGAAGCATCCAAGACCCAAGGGCTGTGGGCTGGAACAGGAAACCCTGGTCCGAGGCACTGAAAGGAGGGAGAAAGGGGGGTGACCACCAGGAACGGACATGGGGGTCCCCTGCCATCATCTTGCTCTTCCCTGTTTCTGGTCTTCTGCCTGGGGACAGCCATGTCCCCAGGGTCTGTCCCAAACCCTCTGTGGCTCTCATATTCCTTGTGGCCCATTTATAGCTTGAATCTGGTTTGGTCACCAGCCTGACCCAGAGCTCCTCCTGCTGCTCCTCCTGGGGGACCCCAAAGGCCTGGGAGGAAACTGAGGTGTCCCCTGTTCCTCCATACTTCCTCCAGAGGGTTACCCTTGCTCTCCTGTGGGCGGGATGCACCAAGAGGTCCAGGTCTCTTCCCCAGCCCCAGCACCCCGTACTCCTGTGCCTCTCAGCCCTGCCCCGAATGCTCCTTCCTGCCCTGTGATGCAGAACAACCTCTGAGACAGGCCAGAATTTCATCTCCATGCCTTTCCCCTGCTGCTCCCTCTGCCCCATCTGCTGACATCTCCCCCCTGACCCATCCTTCCTTTACAAGTCTTCCCCTTCTGTCTAGTAACAGCCCCACCTCCTCTAGGAAGCCCTCCACCAGCGCTTCTCCTGTGTGAGACACACAGCCTGGCACCGATTGCTCCTCCGTGTGCCCAGCATGGCTGGCCTGGGACTGGCATAAGGAGAGAGCATCTCCAGCCCCAGCTCCCAGTGCCCAGGATCTGTTTCCTACCCTCTAGTGCCTTTGCCCCCTAACTCCACCCTCTGCTTTTGGCATGAAGGCTAGCTATCCCGACCCTCTGGATGTTCCTCTAGAACCATGGGCAAGGCAGTCCTCCTAAGTTTAGGAACCCTAGGGGGTGAAATCTTTCATGGAGAATTACAAGGGCAGATTCCAGGCCCTGATTGGCCCCTGAGGTTAGGGTGTCTCTGTTTGTTTAACCGTTGTGTGGGTGCCAAGGGGAAGGACTGGCAGTCTGCCTCGCCCTGCCCTAGGACACTGCTCAGGCCCCAGCCCCACGCAGTGTGTTGCATCCTGGCCCTGTTTGTGGACCAGCAGTTATTCCCTGGCAGCGGGCCGGAGCCCATGGGGCCCATATGGCAACTCTGATTTAACAGCAGCTCCAAGCAGGGCATGGATGGACCATGTACAGCCCTGTTTGTCAAAGCAACTTGTTCCTGAGCTAAGACCAGCCATCAGAGCCTGCGAGGGGCAGTGGGCAGAATGCCACCATTGCCAGGCCCGCAGGGGGACCTCAGGTGCACCCCCTCCCTTCCTGGTCTCAGGCTGCGCAGTCTCCAGTGATCCCTCAGTGTCATCGTGAGCGCCCACATATCCTCTGGGAGGAAAATCCATGTCTTCAGTGCAGACACTGGATGTGGGAGCATCCTGTGCTCTGGCAGGGGACCCCGCAGCCCTCATCCCAGCACGCCCCATCCTGTTGTCTGCCCAGCTCTGCCTTTCCCGTGACACTGGGGCCAGGCCTCCACCTGGGGATCTCAGCTCTAATGTTGCCTCCTAATTGTCCCTGAACAGCCAGCCTAGAAAAGCCCCCTGCCCAAGTCCCCAACCCAGTTCCTGTGGGCTCCCCTTAGCACCTCGGGTGCATGTCTTCCACTCCCTGTGGGAGGACCCGGTCTGTGGGGTCCTGAACCAGCAGCCCAGTAAACCACTGCCAAGTGAATGAATGCATGCACACTGCCAGGGGGCCTGCCATTCACAGGTCACCCCACCCAGACTCTGCAGCCAGTGATCCGTTCCAGGCACTGCTTGCACCCCTGCACTCATCTGCCTGACTGCTCTGCTTGCTGCTCACAGAACCTTCTGCCTGCCTCCTGACTTTCACCCACCAGGAACCTCTACCTGGAAAATGCCCTCCTGCCCAACTCCTATGTGGCCTTCACAGCCCAGCTTAAAACACCATGTACCCCTCGGAAACGCCTCTGGTTCTTCCGACTGGAGGCAGCCTCTCTGGTCTCTGGGCCCCAGTGAACAAGTCCCTGGGGGAGGGGAGGATTGCATGATCATTAACAGAGAGCTATCTTTGACTAGAGTCTCTGAAATCTAAACACCGACCACCCTCCTGCCAGCGTAGGTCATCTGGGGCAGCCCCAGCGGCCCCAGCCCTCACCATGGCCACGGCCAGGCCAATCACCGTGATGATCCCGAAGGATAGAAGCATGGTGCCCACGCCAGCTGTGCCGCTACCCACGTCAGGCATTCTGGTGCCATTAAAGCTGGTGGCTTCTGGGCTGAGGGTGGTGGTCGCAGAGGCTGGCCCGTCTGTGACAGGCTCGAGGTTGGGCTCAGAGGTGGATGGGCGGGTGCTGAACCAGCCCCTAGCAGACAGGATCTTGGAGTTCATGCTGATGCTGAGAGACCGTCTGTGGTCAGTCAACCTGCTCACTCACTTCTGACATCAGGACTGTCCCAGCCCGTGGCCCGGCTGCCCATGCAGCTGGCTGCCTCCTTGGATAAAGGGAGCTCCCTGCTTCCCTGGATCCTGGAAAGGAAAGAAGAAAAAGTATGAGCTGAGGATGGGACTCAGTGGTGAGATTAAGCCCCCTAAGTTCTGAAGGCACTGAGGAAATACAAGTTGGAGGGCAAGGGCAAGTCCAGGGGACATCAGGACATGTGGTTGTTCTGTCGGCAGTGCCCATGCAGCTTTAGGACGGTGAGAATGAAGCCCTGCCCCCTCTTTGTGGGTAGGGTGACCATGATGAGCAAGACGTGAAAGGTAGTGAGGTCTGAAAGAAAAGGTGTCTCCCCTGCTTAACACCCTTCCCCCCAACCCTTCCTCCCCACACTCCCCACTTCCTCTCTCCCTGCCTCTACATCCCTCAGCTCCTGCTTGGAGGAAAAAATACTGTAGCTTTTTCCTCTTCTGGAGGGAAAAACTTGCCCAAGAGTCAGACAGGCCTGTCGTTGAATTCCAGCTCAGCTGAACCAGATGATCCTAGGCAAGACCCTCCATCTCTCTGTGTCTGTTTTTCTGACCCTAAGGTGCGGATATTAAGGGCGTCTCCCTCACAGGGCTGGAGGGTCACTGAAATGTCAGCATGAACCCGGCCCCGGAGAAGACTTCACTCAGCACGAACCCCGTCCATGGCGAGCACCCAAGACACACGAGAGCCTCTCCCCCTGGGCAGCCCCTGTGGGAAAGGGAGTCATAGAAGCCACTGGACCCAGCCCCCTGTGTGGTCCAGGTGGTGCTTGGGATGGGGGCAGGGACAGGTATGGGGACCAGAAGGCAGGAATGAGAAAGAGGCTGGAGTCAGGTCCTCTGGCAGGGCTCCTCTGCAGGCTCCTGGGGCCAGGGGACCACTTATAAGGGACCTAGTGGCCTCCAGGGACAAGGAGAAAAGCAAAGGGAGCATGTCTTCCAAGGTAGGGATGGAGCTTTCACTCTGAGGTGCTTTCTCCTCCCCTCTCCCTGCCCTGCTTTAGGAGCAGAGGGTGGGAGATGTGCCCAGCCTGGGGTGTGGCTCATGCCTTCCCAGGCCAGAGGGCCCTGGGGAAGGCAGGATGGGAAGGAGTCCTGGCTAAGCTGCCGGGTAGCCTAGGGAGGGGAGGGATCCGGAGCATGTAGCTGCACACTCCTCCCCGGGCTTGCTCACAGGTATATAGATGAGGTGCCCCCAGTGCAGGTGCATGGGTGTGTGTGAGGTTGGCACACACCGTGATGGCTCCCTAGGCAGGGGCAAGGCTGGCAGACCGACATGGGATGGGAGAGGTTCCTCTCACTCTCTGTCCTACCACTCTCCGCCCTCTCCCTCCAGCGAGGCTGGGCAGGTCAGGAGTCCCGGGTTCTTTCTTGGCTCTGCCACTGACCCCAGGAGTGACCTTGGGCCAGACCCTTAACTCTTTCAGGGGCTCTTTTGCTCCTGTGCCCAAAGGTGAGGAAGGGCCCTGCTCATCCCGGTCTGTCACTCCTTCAGCGTCCATAGCGCAAGAGGAAACCAGGCTGAAAGGGGTCGGCCCCGTGACCTACCTCCGAGAACCCGCGCACCGTTCTCCACCAGGTTCCTCGGTCCTCCCCGACCCAACCACCATCCCCGCCTCCGCGACCTCAGCACTTACTTAATCCTCTTTGGGGCGCCTAGCTCAGCAGGAGAGGCTAGGGGTGGTGACGACAGGAGGGTCCGGCCGGGAGAACCCAAAGGCCCCGGGTGAGGGTCCGCGGGTCTGACCTGAGGTCCACTCTCCCTGTCCGCTCCGAGCCGGTGCTGGGCCCGCTGCGTCGCACCGCCCGCAGCCGCAAGCGCCGGCTCTCCCAGCCTGGCCGGGACAGGCAGGGCTGGGACCCACCGCGGGGGTGGGGCCGAGGACAGCAGCAGCGCGGTCCGTGGTGTTCCGGCACCTCTCCTCCCTGCCGGCTCCGCGCCCCCGGACCCCGATTGGCTGCCAGGCCCAGAGCCCTCCCGGCATTGGCCAACTCGCCTGTCGCTTGAATCCGGCTCCGCCCCCAGCGGGAGCCGGGTGGTAGTTCTTGGACACCACCCCTCACTCCCCTTGGCCTCTGCGGGAGTCGCGCGGGCACCGTGGGTGGCTAGGCCCGTCCTGGGCCAGAACGCGGGCCTCGGGCCAGCCTGGCTCCACCTCCACCAGGACACACTCGAGGTCTCATAACGCAGGCGGACGCTGCAGGCTTAGGGAGAGCGTTGGACTGGGAGTCCTTGGGCCTGCGCTGAACCCTGGTTAGACCCTGTGCTGGCTTTGTGACCTAGAGAAAGATGCTTCCCTCGCTGGGTCTCAGATCCCTGCTCAGATGGGCTCTGGTGTGAGGGTTCTTGGTGAACGGACCCACCCTGGGGTGCAAATGGGGCATCTTCAGAGAAGCTGGGAGAGGGTCAGTATCATTCTTAGAGTGGTATTATTGGGCACCCCGGCAAGCCTCCGTATTACCCTCACAATAGCCTCCTTCCAGGGCGCGATCAGCTCAGCTCAGCTCAGGGGAAGGGGCTTCAGAAGCCTTCTAATTCTCAGGTTTTTAAAAGGAGTTTATGGAGATGATCGAAGTAGCTTGTTACAAATACTGATCCCTGCGGATCCCCGGGAAACTTTATGTTAAACAGTAGTTTGGTGAACGGTGATCTCGTTAGCACTAGATTCTGGTGCGGGAAGGGGGCGTTGCGAGGCTACACTCCGCGGGACACTGCCATGAATTTATTCGGAGGAACTGAGGCCCATAGAGGGCTGGGCACAAGGACAAGGCCTTACTAGTTAGCAGTAGAGTCAGGATTCAAACCCTGGTCTCCTATGTCCGGTTTCTAGTTCCCTGCTCCAAACCCTAAAGCGGGAGCATGAGGGGCAAGAGATGCCCTGGGTCCAGTTGCCACCTTGGTCCCCCGCCCTGCTCGGGCCACTCCCTCGGCCAGGTCCTGGACCCGGAGTCCCGCCCACCAAATTGGTGCCCGCCCCAACCCTGGGACTGTGAGCCTGCTAGACCACGCCCCTGGACTTCGCGAGAACTCTCGAAACCAGGACTGGTAGGTGACACGCCCCCTTTCGGTCTGGCTGCACCCCACCGCGGCCGGATTCCCGAATGTCCGCTCCGAGAAGTCACCGCGAGCTGGAGCCGCGTCTGTCGTGACCTTCAGGAAGACCAGGGCCCGTAGGGAGCAAGCCCACACACGGTCAAGCATTTTCTCGTCTCGTGCGTGAGGAGTAGGAGCGGCGTTCACAGCCTCTCCCACCACCTTCAGGGGACTCTCGGGTGCTACTCAGTGGCGTTAGGAACCCTGGAGCTGGGCGAATGGGTTCACCCGAGCCCTTTCTCGGCTGCGCCGACCCCGGAAGCCGGGCATCCGAGGGAGCTCTCCGCGAGCCACGCACGTCCGGGAGCTGAGCCCAGCGCCTTTTCTGCAGGCGGGCGGGCGCGTGGGCGGGCCGGGTAACCCCACTGCAGGTATGGGCTAGAGGTGGTGATCGGGTGGGGGCGCCGCCTGGGCTGCGACACCTTGGAGACCCCGCCCTTCCCCCCCCACCCCCCCGCGCAGTCCTCCGTTGTGCAGAGGGGGAGATGGTCTTGGGGAGAGGCGACCTTGCCTGGGTCAGTCCAGTTGCGGTGCTGGACTGAGAGCGAGGCTGTGCCCCTGATTTCAGGCCTCCGCAGCGCTCAGGCCACCGAGACTCCTCTGGGGTCTGGACGACCTGGATTTATGTCTTGCCTGGGATAGAGAGCACCTTGCTGGGTGACTTCGGGCAAGTCGCTGCCCCCTTTCCTTCCCGCCTTGTCTCTGAAGATGTGGCACCTAGCAGGGGCTCAATAAACGTTTGTTTGGACCTTGGTCTGTGTGAAAGGAAAGGGGACCACTGATTAAAAACCCTCAGTAAAATTTATGATAACAAATATAAAATTAAAAAAATTGTCAGTATTTTAGCTGGCAATTTGTGCTGGCATTTAGGAATGTGGGTTACATTGGGGGCAGGGTGGGGTGGCATTTCAGCGTCCAAATCGATGACAATACAAGCAAAATGTCAAAAGCAAAACCTCCAACCAAAGACAGCCCCCTCCCCCTTGTATTAAGAGCATGTGACATCCGGTCCCTTCCTTGTGGAGCTGGCTCCCAGGACCTTGACTTTCATTGACTAATGCACTGCCTGTCAAAATTGGTGTTATTCCCTCCCATTTTATGGACAAGGAAACAGACTCAGAAATAATGACCTTTTGGGGTGTCCAACTCCAAGCCTGGGCCCTGGCCCACCAGCAGCCCATTTATTCACAGGGGCTGAGCTGTGGGTTCAGCCCGCTTAGGCCAAAAACGGGAAGGAAACATCACTGGCCAAGACCAGAAGAAGCGAATGGATGTATGAGGGTCTAAAATGGCAGCAGCGCAGAGCATGCCATCTCTCAGGCAGCAGGTGGAACGGAGTGGGTCCTGCAAGGCTCAACTGCTCTGCTGATTCTCCTCCCCTCTGCCAGGGTGGCAGCACATCTGAAGACCAGAGCCTGTGACCTTCACCTCCACCCAGCCCTGGACAGAGACCATCTTGGCAGCTGACATCACAAGGAAGACTTGGGGACTCGGGAGTGCTTGGGGGAGCCTTCCCCGGAAACATGGAGCGTTGGGGTGGAATTCTGCGGGTCCTCCTGTCTGGTCCGGGGTGGAGGGGAGGAACTGGGGGCTGGGCCTTCAGCTCCTGGCGGCGCCATCTGCCTCAGGCTGGGTTGCTGAGTGCCACAGAGCTGGTCAACAAGTGGACAGCGGTCTTTGAGAAGGAGGGCATCCCTGAGGCCCGGGAATCCAGTGAGTACATCGTGGCTCATGTCCTTGGAGCCAAAACAGTTAAGTGCAGTGTTGTTGTGGGGGGGGGGCCTTGGGGAAGAGGGGGGAGGAAGGACCTTGGGGAAGAGACCTCCAGGCTTTTCTGCCCCCCCTGAGAGTGCTGATCTGAGAGTGACTCGGTTTTTCTGGGTGACTGCCTTAGGCAAATACTTGCTCACTCATCCTGCAAACTATCACAATGTGTGCCAGGGTTCAACGATGACCAAGGTGACTGGTGTTGGACCCACAGGAATTGTTCACAAGAGAAATCTGGGTCAGGGCCTCTGGACCAGGGCAGCCAGTCACTCATAATTTCCGTGGGACAGTTTCAGAGCCTGAGGCCAGCACTGCGGAGGCAGCCCCTGACCCCTGGGCAACTCCGGTGCATCCACGAACTGAGTGGCCGCCGATTGCGAAGGTGAGCACCCATGAGCCAGACCTGAGGGCTCTGTGAGGAGCAGGGGTTCAGCTTCCCCCAGCCCCAAGTTCATGATCAGGGAGGAGGAAACTCTCCAAGGATAGGGAGGTGCTTCGATGCGGGAGTGATGAGAGGGTCATCAGGGTGATGAATAGGAAGAAGGTAGGGAGGGAAGACCTTGGCCAGGAGTCCCAGGCACAGGAGACATGCCCCTACCTTACACTTTTGGCCACAAGTGTTACCCCTCAACCCAGGCATGGTCTTCTGGGTCCAGGCTCTGGCACAGATACTCACCCAGCCACCCCCTCTGCAGGATGCCTGTGCAGTACATCCTCGGTGAGTGGGACTTTCAGGGGCTCAATCTGAAGATGGCGCCCCCAGTGTTCATCCCTCGGCCAGAAACGGAGGTAGGTGTGCCACCAGGACAGCGTGGGAGGGGGATGAGGGTGGGGTTCAGGGCACTTGTCCTGCCCCAGACTTCCTCCAGGGGGCGCTGGGGCCCTGTGGCTGCGGCCCTGAGGCCGTGCCCTTCCAAACCCGGTTGTCTTGCCTGGCTACCGGGTAGATGGGGCCAAGAGGACCAAAGTCTCCTGCTGGCCGCCTTGACTGTCCTTATATCCCAACCCATTGCCCCAGCCCCCAGGGCTGGCAGTGTCTCAGGGTACCCCAACTAGTGCTGTCTACCAAAGATTTAGCCTGTACCTGTCATTTCCCCAGGGGTGGTACCTTGGGTTCCGCAGCCTACCTAACCCATAGGAAACAAACCTCCTCCTCAGGAGGCACAGGCAAAGTGGGGAGGGCTGTGGCGGGACATCGGAGGCCTGGTACAGCTGTGACCTCAAGCAGGTCTCTGCCCTCTCTGGGCCTGGCTGGCGAGAGGTTTGGGCCTCCAGACCAGGAAATCTGTGACTTGGTGGTCCTTTTGGATCTGGCGAGGTAATCACCTCTGTCCCTCAAGTTACTAGGAGTGGGGAGTGTGCGGCCCCAGCATGCTGGCCCTCAGCAAAGGCACCCTAGTTCTAGGAGAGATGCTTTCTATGGTCCTTCTTGGGCTTTCCTCTGACCTTATAGGTGGCTGAGCTGGGCACTAGCACAGCAGGGGGTGAGGTTGGTTGGGGCCAGTGGGTAAGCCAAAGGTCACCAGGTTCTGGGAAAGGGGCATTTCTAGAAAGGCACCCAGGCACACAAACAGTCCTGGGAAGGATCAGGCCTTGCCTCTCTGCCCCGCCAGGGGTCCGGAGCCCCTGCTCACTCTCCCAGCCTCTTTCCCCAGCTGGGAATCCTCGCACTCCCCCTACCCCCACATCATGTGGTGGTGAGGCCAGGTCCTTGCCTCACTGCCCACTGTCAGGGAAGGGACAGCAGAGAATTCAAGACCTTGCTGAAGTCACAGGGCTGCTGTGGGTGGTGGAGTGGGGTGGGGTGCAGGGAAGGAGGGGAAACATGGGGGCAGCACCCGGACACCCTGGCTCCCGGGTCAGGGCCCCATATGTCATCTGGGACTGCCCCACCTGGGATTAGCTGAGCTGGGAAGAGATGTTAAGACCCAGAGTAGGATGTGGCTTGTCACCTGCAGGCTTTTGGGAAGTTACCCTGTGTCTCCCCCCAAGCATGTGACCTCTGGCCAGGGGGCCGTTCACTATTCCCCAAAGCTGCCAAGGGTCAGGGTAAGGGAGGGACCTCTGAGTGACCTTAGAGTTGATCTGGCACCAGCCATGTGTTCCAGGGTTCTAAGTATGGACTCCCAGCTTCTGTGCGGGGTGGCGGGGGGCCCCCTTTCCTGGCTGGGCCTAGGCCAGGAGCGCTGTGCTATTGCAGCAGGCGTGGTGGGGAGGGGGAGCTGTGGCTGGGAGCCCCGTCCTCGCCTCACTGTACACACATTTCTCAGAACTTGCCAGGTTCAGCCCATTGCGAAGCCACACTGGGGGTATGTTACCAAGAACTTGAGAGGACGTGGCCTGTGGCAGGGAGAGGGGAGGATAGGTGCACGGAAGGGATTGTGCTACATGGGTTCCTCGTCCACCGAAGGGCGGTTTCCGATCACAGGTGCAGGGGTCTGAAACGTGCAGTCGCAGGTGTGCGGCCTGCCCAGCTGGCTTTCCCTGGGGCCGAGTGGGTGGCTTGGCTCCAGTCTGTGGCGTATGCAGTGAGAAACTCAGGGCTGTGAGGGGAACTGTCCCTACTAGCCAGGTGGGGGAGGCTCAGTGACTTGTCTGTGATTGGCTGGAGGGAGGCAATGTCACCATCCTGGGGATGCCCTGCCAGGGATGTGATTCTAGCAGAGGGTGTGCATGGCACTTGGGTCCTGCCTAGGCCCTGGGCCATGCTCTTGAGGGGATGTGGAGTCTGTGGGAGGCGGTAGCTCCTGGCAGAGCCGATAGCTGCCCACTCCCTGTGGCCTTCCTGCATGGCCCCTCTACCCTCACCCCACTCTGTCCTCGGATTCTTCCCTTGTCCACCTGGAAAAGCTGCCCTGGGCCTGTGACCAGCTTGGCTTTCAGCCTCCCCCACAGAGCCACCAGCTTCACACTGAGGGAGGCTCTTCACTGGATGAGGAAGAGAGAGAGTTTCTGGACTTCTTAGGGGTGGTCTCCACGCCACCTCACCCCACCTCCTGGTGGTCCCACAGCCAAGGTGACCCTCCTGTGGCCTGGAGTGTAAGAGAGAGGCAAGGGGGCACTGGCGGCAGTGGGGACGCCGTCTCTCAGCTTCACACCCTGTCCGGGGTGGCCGCTCACAGATGTGCTGGTGTCTCTGAGGTCGGGGGTGTCTGGCAGGCAGCTGGCTGCTGTGGTTGGCTGAGGGGTCATTCTCGAGCCAGAGTAGGTCTGTCTGTGGCCAGGAAACCCAGAGAAGCTCGCAACCCTGACAAGTCTTGGCCGTCCCACTAGCTGCTCTGTATGCGGCCTCACCACTGAGACCGCAGGCTCTCGGCCGCAGCCCAAGGCTGCTTGCTCTGAGCCAGTCCCAGTGCTGGGGGTCCAGCCGGCCACCAGTACCCCAAGCCTCCAGGTGAGGAGGGCCAGTGGTGGCGAGTGAGGGAAGCCCTTGCTGGCTGGCGCCGGGCCCCCTGGCCTGTAATAGCAGCTCATGTGGCGCAGAAGGGGCTTGGAGCAGGGAAGGTGTGGCCTGCTGGCCAAGTTCTGTACTCCGTGGATTTGCTGCTCTGGGCACAAGTGAGCTTTGCTCCTGGCGTCAGGGTGCCCAGAAGGAAGGAATGCTTTTTGGGACTCAGGATGGAGGGGCTTCTGTGGAGAGTAGGGCCTGATGGCTGGTGTTGGGGAGTTGGAGGTGCCTAGGGTCTGGGACTCAGAGCATAGCTTCCCACGGCCACGGAGCCTTGGCCCCGCCCCTGGGAAGTGGCCAAGAGGCCCCCCTGTGGGCCAGGCCCTGCTGGTGGGGGACACCCCTTGATGCGTTCGAGCTCTGGCCTTGCCGTCATGGAGCCTGCAGTCTGGTGGGAAAGGCAGACCCCAGTCTAGACCTTAGACTCCCAGTGCGGGGAACCATGATGGAGAGAGCCTGGCGGGGGCCAAGTGAGTCTTCCTGGAGGAGCTGGACCGCATTTCAGAGGAGGGAAGCACCCATCTGCTGGCCCATCCCCCACCATTCCCTGAGCCGGGCCTGCCGGAGAGCCCACGAGTCCCTCCTTCGAAAGGATGCCTTTGGGAAGGGGCCATACCACCCTTTCCCTGCACCATGCCTGGGCCCCCTACTCTGCTACTGGCTAGAAACACTTGGCCTTGGGCAGTGGCAGCCCCGACCCTTGCCTCCCCACTACCTGGGCTACTGTGCACAGTTCCTGTGGGTGGCAGATGGGTGGGTGAGGAAGCCCGGGACATCCTGGCCCTTGATAATTGACCGCCATGAGCTGCAAAGCCAGGCTCAAGGCGAGATCTTGACCCCTGGGCCTGAGTTTCCCCAGGGACCGGTTGTGAGGACCTGACAGGTTAACATAGGGAAAGCTCTGGAAGCAGGGCCAGGCACAGAGGGAAGAGCCAGGGACCATTGAGAATGGTTCTCAGCGTTGCCTCGAGCTGGGGATTACCGAACATGGACCGTGTGCCGACGCCGACGCCGTGTGTTTCGAGAATGTCATTTGGTCTGCTCCCCACCACACCCCAATGAGGTGGGTGATCCCCAACAGTGCTTGAGTCTGCAGGGGGAGAAACAGAGGCAGAATGACTGCCCGTGGTCCCGGCAGACTCGGTCCCAGTCCGTGTGGCCTCGCCCCCTCCTGCGTTCACACAGAGGCTAGTTATGCTGGGGTCTCAGTGCCAAGACCCCAGGGGCCAGGTGAGCGTGGGCTCTGTCTGATCCAGACCTCTCTACCCCACAGGAGCTGGTTGAGTGGGTGCTGGAGGAGGTGGCCCTGAGCCCCCGTGCGGCAGAAGCCCAAGGAGGCCCCCTCATCCTGGAGGTGGGCTGTGGGTCGGGAGCCATCTCCCTGAGCCTGCTGAGCCGGCTCCCCCAGGTGAGCATCCCCTGCACCCCTCCACCCCACCACCCCACCCTGGCTGGATAGGCTGACTGGCATTCACCGTCCCTACCCTAGCTGTCTTTGCCAGAGACACTTGAGGGGACACTGCCAGACGTGGGAGGACAGGGCTACCCCCAGCCCACAGTGGTCACGGCCTCTACCTCCGGCCCCTTCTGTCTGGCCAGGCCCTGGCCCGCTGAGGGAAAAGATGTGGGTCTTTCCCTCCTTTTCTGGCCGGTGGGCAGTTGGGGCTCTGGTCCCCAGGCCTGGCCTCACCCAGCACCTGCCTCCCATGTACCCTCCATGTGTTCTCGGAGCAGAGCAGAGCCATCGCTGTGGATAAGGGAGACGCCGCCATCTGCCTGACCCGGGAGAATGCTCAGAGGTAGGTGGGCCGGGGGACCAGAGAGTCAGGGGTGGCGGGAGTCAGACTCAGGCCTGACCTCAGCCCCTGTTCGGGTGACCAACCCACTGGTGTCCACTCCCAAGAAGGGTGAGGCTCTGGGGCAGCCCGGCGTGGCCCCCACCGGGGTGTGAGTGGACAGGGGTGCCAGATGCCTCGCAGTCCACGAAGGGGGCGTCCTCCCAGTCCTCGCAGCCGGGGGCAGGAGTCTGCCCTGAGCTTCTCTCCCCATCCCATCTCTCCAGGCTTCAGTTGCAGGACCGGATTCAGATCGTTCCCCTCGATGTGACCTTAGGTACCTTCCCAACCCGTCCTCCCTGGGGTGGGGACCCTGGGGACAGGTGCTGCCGGGTGGATGAGGCACTCTGAAGTGCTGGAGGGAGGGCTTTGCAGCATTTATCCCCCGACATACACACACACACGTGCACTCACACACATGCGCATTCACACATGCGTACATGGGGGTCTCAGACCAGTCCTTGCTGGGGACAGGCGAGTCCCTGAGGGGACCAGCCCCTGGGGCTTTTCTTACCTTCCGAATCCCCATAACTAACGTGTTCTCTGGGGCTCACTTGTGGTCAAGGCCTAAGCAACAGGTTAGGAGAAAGCCCCTCGCTCGTACCCCTCTGGCCTGCCTAGCCCAGACACAGCAGGGCTTGGCCACGCTCTTTACCGAGTGTCCCGGCTCCTGGCAGGGGCCCTGGGCCCTCACATGCCCACCCATCTGGCTGGCCAGGTTGGAGGCAGGCCCCAGGTGTGACGCCCCAGGTGTGACTACCCAGGGAGGGGGATGTGGTGGTGGTGGTGGTGGTGGTGGTGGGTGGAGCTACCGTTCCACCTTCCCTTCTCTGCTGCGTATTCCCTGGATGCAGAGGGAAGTTGGGCGCACCTTCTGCTCTGGGGTCCCCTGGACCTGATTGTCAGCAACCCTCCCTACGTCTTCCGCCAGGACATGGAGCAGCTGGCCCCTGAGATCCGAAGGTGCTGGGTGGGCTGGGACAGGGCCCCGGCCTGGGAAAGCCCAGTGGAATGGGTCTGCCCATGAGGACCACACTGTGGGGAGGGGGGAGGGGGAGAGGATGAAAGGGTGCTGGTGTTTGGAGAGAGCTCACTCAAACCCACAGACCTGCCTGCATTTAGCTTCTGCCTTCCCACCTAAGACGGCCAGCTGACTGCCGCACCTCCCCATGCCTCGGTTTCTGGCCTCTGAAAGAGGTGGCCGAGCCTTGCCGGGCTGTGGGAGGACGCGGCAGTGACTCGGTGCAGAGTATCAGACACAGGGCAGGACACTCGGGAGGCGCTCAGATGGGCACATCGTTTTACGGAAGGCCAAGGCCCAGACATGGAAGGTGCCACGTCCAAGGTCACTTGGGGGCTTAGCAGGAAAGCTGGCATCAAACGCTTCTCCAGCTTTGCACTGAGCCATCCTGTTCTCACAACAGGCTGAGCACCCCAGGTCGCCCCAGAGCCCCCAACAGGGCAGCGGCCATGTGGGGTAGGGTGCTGGCTCCCCTTCCTGGACCCTCCAGGGTGGTTGGTCAGGGCCAGCTCCAGGCCTCCCGGACCAAGAATAGGAGCAGCCTGGTGGAGGGACACGCTGAGGCCCGGTGGGCGGGGGGTGCTGTTGGGTGGTGGGGTTCACTAGGCACATGAGGCATTGCCTGGTGCACGCTGCTCATGGGACAAAGGGGAGCTGGAGCTGCTGTCGTTTGGGGGCCCCTCCCCTGGGTCCTGAGACTCAACCCAGAGTGAGTTCAGGAGGCCCCTTTGTGGAGGCTCTGCTCAGCTCTTCCACAACTTTTGGACCCCCATCCACAACTCTCACCTCCCACCGCCTCTTCAGCTACGAAGACCCAGCCGCCCTGGACGGTGGGGAGAAGGGCATGGACATTATCGAACGCGTCCTGGCCCTGGCCCCACAGCTCCTGAAGGACTCTGGGTAGGGATGGGGCGGGTCCCCTCAGTCAGTCCCTGGCAGTCTCCTCTCCTCCCGGGTGTCCTGGGCCTGCCCTGGCTGTCATCCTGCCCCCACCCCTTCCAGCCTGGGCAACCCAAAAGTGCAGGTCTCGGCCTTGCCTGGCTGAGCTGGCCCGTTTCCCCGCCGTGTAGAAGCATCTTCTTAGAAGTGGACCCCAGACACCCAGAGCTCGTCGGCGGCTGGCTTCAGAGCCGGCCTGACCTGTCCCTCAAGCTCGAGGCTGTGCACAGGGACTTCTGTGGGAGGTGAGAGTCTGCCCTCCCCCAGCCCTCCAGGCACACTGGTCCTGCCACAGGTCTGTCACAGTTCCGGCTGTGGGGACTGTGTGCTGTCCCCACTCTCTGCTTACTCCCTGGGCCCAGGGGGTCACTGGCCCTCGCTCCTGTCTCCTCAGGCCCCGGTTCCTGCACATCCGGAGGTCTGGCGCCCCAGATGGCTTCCCTGTGGATGTCCAGCCAGGCCCCTGACCTGCCAGAGCGCCTGGATGACACTCCTTCCCAGAATGCTCCTTGGAGAGAGGGGTGTGGGGCCTTCCAGAGCTCTGGACACTTGGGGCATTTCCCATGATTCTGGGATTCCCCGTGCTCTGCGTTTCTAGGAGGCTTGGGGGAAGAAGGTAGCGCAGGGGCGTCCCTCCTGGGGCAGTGAACGGCACAGTCGTCCACAGCCCGGCTCGGGGCTGAGCAGCCGCAGGTTCCCAGCCTGGCTCCACCACGCCGGCATGGCCAGTGCAGGCTGCTGGGCGTCTCTGTGGGTGGAACAGCTCTGGGGATGTGGGGAGATTTGGCCAATGAAGTGTCAAGAGACTAGCCCTGGCTGGAGTGGCTCGGCTTTCCCATACACCAAAACGCTGTGGGTTTTGTCCCCAGGCGGGCGCGTGCAAGACAACCGATCAATGTTTCTCTCTCGTATCGATGTTTCTCTCCCTCTCTTCCTCCCTCTCCCTCCCTCTAAAATCAATAAACATGTCCTGGATGAGGGTAAAAAAATAAATAAACAAAAACAAAGTGTCCAGAGACCAACAAAGAGACCACAGTTTTATCACCGTGGTTGACAGGTGATAACCACGAGCTGGCCCCTAGCCCCCAGCAGTGCTGCGGGTGAGAGCGTCCTTCTGTCCAGTGGTGTGGCATGAGAGAGCAGTGTGGGGGGTGCACATGGGGGCTCCTGGCCTGGGATGCTGGGGCCTCTCTCCCAAGGGCCGGCTTAGCCCCACATGGCGCTGGGTACCCGCCCGCACACTCCCCTGCAGAGGGGCCTTGGCTCAGGGCCCTGGAGCCTCCTCCTGCTCCAGCTGGGGGGTGGCTGCTGGCTTCCGGGGGGGGGGGGGCAAGAATGGGGCTGAGGGTCCTGGCTGCACAATTTGGGGTCCCAAGTCCACATTCATTTAGCTGAGGGCTTGAGCCAGTGTGGGGTGAGCAGGGCTCATGTTCACTTTTTATTCCCTAGTTTGAGCTGAGACATCCCTTCCAAAGGGGTTGCAGCTAAACCCTCCATCCCTGGCTGAGGCCGGAGAAGCCCGACAGAGTGGGCATGGGTGTGACCTCCGCCCCAGCTCTGGTCTGTGTAGACCCGTGACTGCCAAGAGGCCTGTAGACCGAGCCCTTCTGTCCAGTGACAGGGACCCTTCAGGTGACACAGGTATGAGCCTGCCTCGGCCGGCTTCACAGGACCGTGGCAGACAAGGCTGGCTCATTCCACCAGACTCCCCTTCCCTCCCAGGAATCATAAGGGCCTGGCTTGGTGGTACAGTGTCCAGAGGCAGTGTGGTGTTCCAGAGGCAGTGTGGTTGAGTGGGTAGCATTCTCTGCTGGAGCTCTGATCTGGTTCAGGGATCAGATCAGGTTCTCGGATTATGGTTCTGGGATTGTTTTATGGTGGGACCTCGGGCAGCAACTTTTCCTGAGAAGCTGGCTCTGCTGGTTCCAGGACCAGAGCAAGGTGGCAGCCTCAGTTCACTCTGCCAGCCAGGTGAGTGTGTGGCCAGCGTCTGAGTGCCCAGTCCCCGGGGCAGGGACTTCTCCAGGAGACGTGGCCACCTGAGGCCCCATGGTGGCAGTGGTCAAGTGGAGACGGGAAGTTAGGTCCCTCCCTTTGGGGGGTCTGTATTGCTGGGGTCACATCTGGTTTGAGTGACTCCCCTGCTGTGGCTGGGCATCACTTTTGCCTCAGCAGAGGTCACACTACAGCCCCTAGAGCCCTGGTATGTGCTCCTTGCCCAGCCACAGCCAAAGCCGCAGGGGCTCCTGGTTGCCCCTGGCTTCCCTTGGGGAGGAGCCAGGGGCTCCACCTCACGCTGCCCCAGGAGCATCCTGGGTGTGGGTGCAACCGGAGCAAGGCTTTGGCCTTCGGAGCCCTGGTGCTCTCCGACCTTTGCCACAGGGTCCTCCCCAGCACTGCCTTTCCTCTCCTGCTGCCTGTGCCCTTGGCTCTCGCTGTCCCCAGTGGCATCCCTGGGCAGCTTCCCTGACTAGCATCCCTGTGTCCCCTTGTCCCCTTGTCCCCCAGCCCGGGCCGCACCTCAGCCAGTGCTGGCTTCCCTGACGCTCCTGTCTTCCCAGCTCAGGCCCATCACCAAGGGAAGGCCCTGGCCGGGGGGCAGGCTGGGCCCCCCAAGAGAGCAAAATGATGGAGAATGACAGGTAGGGGCAGCCGGGGTAACTGAGGCAGGAGCCGCCCTTGGGGACAACATCCTTCCCAGAAAACAGCAAGGCTCCCTTCCCCTGGGAAAGAGGTCCAGGCCAAGTGGCCCAACAGGGAGGGGCCTCAGGCCTGCAACCAATGGCTTGACAGGGCCTAAGACATTGAGCTCCCGTGCCAGAGCCACACCGGCCTGGCTGCAGATCCAGGATGCCACCAGGATGTGACTTTGGGCAGATGCCTTCATCTCCCTCAGCCTTGGCTTCCAAGCCTGAGGAATGGGACAAACGCTTTATCTTACAGGATGGCCGAGAGGAGCCCGTGGGTTCCGCCCGTCACAGGGCATCATGTTTTCATTGGCTGCCTTGGAGGGCAGACAGAGGAAGGGTCCTGTTGCCTTGGGCACCTGTCTGGCTGGCAGGGACGTGGACATCTGGAAGGGAAGGGAGGCAGGGATTTCAGCCTTGGGCTCTTGACTGCTCTCTGTCCCCCAGAGATGGAGCCTCCAGAGACTGGTAGCCTGGCAGCCTCGTCTCCCCCAGCACACCCCCCCCACCTTCTCTTACCAGGGCCTGAGTGCCCCGAGGTCCAGGCCAGGGCAGCCAGTGGCTCCAGCCCAGGAAAGGCCAGGCTCACTTCCCCCACTCCTTCCCGGGGCTAGGGCCAAAGATGAGCTGTCTCCTCCAGCACGTGTCCCAGAGCCCAGGAGGTGGGACCGCAGGAGGACATGGGGCTGATGGTAGGGTCCAGGCCCTTGGGGTTTTGAGAGACGTGCCTGCTGCCTGCCCAAGCTCCTTCAGCCAGAGCTGGGGCATGGGCAGAGGGTGCAGGGGTCTGGTGGACCCACCCTGGGAGAACAATTCCACGCCCCACTCCTGACAGCGGAGGAAACTGAGACTCTGCATCACAGTGGATGCTTTTCCCAGCTGCCCATGGGTTTCTCCACAGGGCACATCTAGCTGCTTATTAAAATGTGCCCCAACCCTTTTCCTGATCTCCCTCTCTGGATCATTAACTTCCCAACCCCTGCCCTAAACCTGTGTCCAGCTCTCCATGGCTATGTGTAGTATCAGTGTCCTGAAGCCCCCAGGTCTGGAGAGATAGAGGGGGATGGCTATGGAAGGGGCCCGGAGACCCTGCCAAAGGCCCTCAGCACTCTGAGTGAGCTTCCAGCAGAACCAGGCGCCCACTGCTGCCAGGCTTGGAGGGCTGCTCAGCCTCTGCAGGCCACATGTGCTTCCCTGTCCACCTGTGGACTCTTTGCTCCGCTACCCTGGCCTCCCACCGCCCTGAAGAGCTTCGGTCCCTCCTAGCCACGCCCTCTCCCTCTGCCCAGCCAGCGTGTCCATCAGGAGTGCCCTTGCCCTCCATGGCCATCAGAGTTACCCTCTCCTTCAAGTTCTAACACCAACTACCTCCTCTGGAGCACCCACCCCGCCCTCTCTGTTCTCCCCGCCAGCCCCTAGCCCGATCTCCGGCCAGCATCAATGGCACTCTGCCCCTTACATCTGGAAACCTTTCCGTCTCCTCATCTCTCTGAGGCTCCATGCGGACCTGGCATAACCCAGCTCAGTAAATGTCCATCGGGAAGCAGGAGAGTATGCATTTTCTAGAGTGGAGCTGGAACTTTCCATGTGGCTCCCACCTGACCTGACAGCAGCTCGGACATCTTCCGGTCAGCAGACAAAGGAAGCCATTCGTGGCCCGGCCTCCTCCCCAGGCTGAGCAGCTGCTCAAGTTGAGCCATGGCCACTTCCAGGGATCAAGTGCACCTGATCCCTGCACGGGGGGGGGGGGGGGGGGGGGGGGGGGGGGGGGGGGGGGGGGGGGGGGGGGGGGGGGGGGGGGGGGGGGGGGGGGGGGGGGGGGGGGGGGGGCGCGCCAGGAGCACAGGCTGTCCTTGGCGCTGTCAGGGGCAGGTGCAAGGTTTCCTGGAGCTCCGGGCCCCAGCTAGCCCCCAGCCAGCATCGTGTTGGCCAGAGTCATGGCCTGATCACCCCTCGTGACCCCTCAGTCCTGGATGAGCCCTCTGGATGGGGCTTGGGACTGGCTAAGCAACCCTACTGCTCCCATGGTAGGAAAATTGATGGCCCCAGAGAGGCCCACATTCTCAGCCCCCGAACCTGCAAATGTCTCGCTTTCCAAGGCAAAAGGACTTTGAGACAGGGAGATTGCCCTGGGTGGTCTGGGTGGCTCCATACTATCTCAACCAAGGGTCCTTATGAGAGGGAGGCCGCTTGTCACACCGGGGCGGGGGGGGGGGGCGGTGGCTGAGGGATGCAGATGGTCTCCTGAGGCTGGAAGAGATGAGGATAGGGGCTTTCCCCAGAGCTTCGGGGAAGAGTGCAGCCCTGCCCACACCCAGACTCTCGCCCAATAAAACATCCGGGTGCGGCAATATTTCACAGAGAGATAGTGTGCTAATGTTTGTGTCCCACGGGTTCTTAGTGTAGGTAGTCTCTGCTACTCCCAAGAAGCCTGCCCTGACTGCTCCACCCTACATGTGCTGGGGGATCCCCATGCCTCTCCTCACCCAGGGGAGTGTCCCAGCATGTAAGTCTGGGCCACATGCTCCTAGAAAGTCTCAAGAGTCCACGCCCCTGTCCTGGCTCTGGTGTGGACCTTCCAGGTACTCAGTCCCTGGTCCTAGGGCATGGAAGAAGTCCCCTTGCAGAGGACAGGGACTAGGGGCTTCCCTGGGGCCTCTGATGGCATGTCCCTGGGGGAGGAGGACCAGGGAATCCTGTGCCCCTGAACGCCTGGGCTTGCTGTGGCTCTAGCACCTTTGTTTCTGGGAACTCACTGTGCTCTGGAAAGAGAAAGGAGAAGCAAAGCCCTAGGGCCCCAGCACCATCACCCGCCCCTTCCTGTTCTCTTCCGCTGAGTCACAGCCAAGGGCTCAGCACCTTGGCCTCCCCTTGGGTGGGGTGGAATCCAGGGTCACATGAGGACAACAACCTCTGGGACAAGTCCTCTCATCCAATCAACAGCCTCTGTGCGGGGGCCTTGGTTTCTAAGAGCCGAGGCCACCTCCCCAGCTTGGAAGAGGTGTGACTGAGGTCCTCTGTCCTGTCTCTGCTTTCATCCCCAGGCCCTCCCTTACCCATAAGCACTGAGCACTAGCTGTAAGCTGGGCCCAGCAAGGGGCTGACGCAGGTGGGGCCTGGTCCTTGAGGGACTCGTGGACTCGGATGCAGACCCTTGCGGACAGGCCCCTAAGGAGCGGCTGGGATTTTAGACTTGGTCCTCACTCCCACCTATTGCTCACCCCCCTGCTAAACATAAAATTGACCCTGAAACAGTGGGAGCCATGCCCAGGCCAGCCCTGCTCTTCAGAGTCTGCCAGTCCCTGAATCGCCCTGGAGCTGGCAGGGGACATGGCGCTGCTGCCAGTGCCACCACCTGCCCCCACCCTGCTCCTTTCCTGAGGACCCAGCAAGGCTCTGCGTGCCCTCCTCTAGTGGAGGAGGCTGGGACGCTGTGCCCCAGGCCCTTGGCGTCTACCATTCCAGGATGTGCCTGTTCCTGCACACCCTAGGCGCCCCAGTGGTTGCCTGGGCCCCTCTGTGCCTGTGCTCAGTGGGGTGAAGGTGGGGCCGGACAAGGGGGTGAGAACCCGCAGGTCAGTTGGGTGCTGCTCTCTCATGAAAAGGCCCAAGACAGTTCTCTTCTCCGGCACAGAGCGCTTCCCTCCCACTTGGTCTCAGGGGCAGAGAGGTTGCCTTTGCCCCACAAGGCTCTGAGCCCATCGTTACCTGGCTGTCCCCTCACTCCACCACCCCTGACTGTCCAGGGCTGCCGCTGTGGCTCAGAGAGTGGTCACAGCCCACCCTCTGGAACTGCCAGCTTGTGTGCAGCTGGGCCAGCTCCGGGTGGGGCTGGGGGACATCGGGACCTCGTCTGTGCACCTGACTTGGGGAACATGCAGAACGGTTGGTGGGTTCTGGAGGGCAGGAGGTAAAACTCAGCCAGGGGCAGGTGGCTTGCAGTTCCCCAGGGCTCACTCCCTCCTCCACTGGCTGTACAGGCCTGGGGCTCCAAGGAGGTCAGCGCTGCCGCTCCCCTCCCTCCAGCGTGACACCTGGGGGTTGTACTGACCGTACAGGAGGCATCCTGAGGGGTTCTCACTGGACTGGGAAAGCTGTTGACACGTGTGGTTTATCAGCACCGGCCTCTTTCTTTGCTTCTCTTAGATCGGCGGTTCTTTGCTTCTTTTGGAGTCTCTACACTGAACTTTTACCACAAAAAAGGACGACACGTTTGTCTTGTCTTTTCTAATGTGTATAGCTCTTATTTAGTTTCCTTGTTTTAGAGCTTGGCTAAGACCTTCAATATAGTATTTGAAAAACGGTGATGGCCAGAGCCATCGTCCGTTTGCAGCCTGCGTCCTGCACAGGTGGGGGTGCCTCTCTACCGGTCCTGGGGGTGATTTTGGATCAACAGTCCTTCTCTGAACTGAGGATGGCTCCGTCAGTCCTGGCTGACTCAGAGCCTTCTTTGTATATTGTAGAAGCATGTTTACTTGCATCATTCATGCAAAAACCCTTACTGAGTATTTGCTGATTGCCACGCCTGCTCGCAGGCACTGGAGTGCAAAGGAGACACCGACCCAGAGGTGGCCCCTCAGCAGCTCGTGGCCTTGGGGAGAAGACAGGCCAGTGAACAGGCCCTTCTCCTTGGGTCACAGGGCCTGCCTTCGATCACTGTCTGACTGGCATTTTGCCAGGCACCGGGGTCGGGCAGTGTTTAGATACGGCCCCGCTCACATGGAACCCACATGGAACCTGAGCAGCTCACTTCCCCTCGCCCTGAAGTTCCCACACTGCAGCCGTGGCGCTCAGCTGGGCTTGCTCTGCCGCAGAGGCCCGCTTGGTGGGGGACCCAAAGCGCCGGGGAGCTCACCTGCCGGAGCAGCCCTAAGCCAGCGGAGGGCGGGAGGTGGTGGGTCCACACCCCAGCTTCCTCGCTCTTTCGGTGGGACGCCGCTGAAGTGTGTTCTTTGTACGGTCTCTCAATGAGGACTGAGCCTCGGTTGCCCACAGAGGGAACCTACTGGTCAACGTGCCTGCTTTGGCTGCATTCCTTTCCCTGACTCACTTTCCCTGTCCTCCAGGGAAGGCTCTGAGATTCTACACAACTTGCGAGCCAGTGAGTGAACCTGCCCTGTTCCCAAGGATACTGCAGAAGACACCAGACCGCCAGCTCAGAAACAAAGACCCATTTATTATTCACAGTTGCAGCTGTAGACAGAGGATCAGCGTTTTCTTGTACCACATCCCCCAAACCTCAGCTCCCACAGGCTGACTCGGTAAGGGCCGGAGGATGCTTGCACATGCAGGGGGCTGCATTACTGGAGAGGAACCATGAGCTAAAGGAACCCAGACCTTTTATAACAGGCTATAAGCAAACCTGCCCAAGCTTTACCCCGGAGGGAGATACTATCTTTATTACACTGGAAGGAAACAAATCTGCCCTTTTCCCAGGAAGGAGTTGTCATCTCTGTCTTCTAAGGCTATTCACCATAATAATCACCCTTGAAATGATTGTTTGAAACAGGGCAATTGGTGCCTCTGCCGGGGAGTGAACAGAACGGGGAGAGAGAACTGTAGAGAGCTGTCTTGGTCTCACCTCCCAAATAAGCTATTTGTATTTGGATCCTTGTCCCAGAGCCTGCTTCTGGGGGAACCCCCACCAAGACTGGGGAGATGGCACTCGGCAGATTTCTGATGAGGCTCTCCTTTCCCCAGACCCGCCCTGCGAAGCATGCAGGCGAGGCCCCCGAAGGAAGAAAGGCTTCCTCCCCCGGAGTCAGCTCTGGTGTGGTGCCCAGGAAGGCACTCTAAAGCAGCGGCCCCACCTCTTTGGCGCCAGGGACGGGTGTCGTGGAAGACAATTTTTCCATGACTGGGCAGGGGGCGGAGGTGATGGTTTCAGGATGATTCAAGTGCTTTACGGTCAAGCTCACCTCCTGCTGTGGGGCCCGTTCCTAGCAGGCCTGGAGTGTGGGGACCCCTGCTCTAAAGGGGTTGGGGTTTCATCGGTCATGTTCTAACATTTCATCCACCTAGAACTGGTGGTGGTTTCCCAGGTGAGGAAGATGGTGGACTGTATTTTGTTTCCAAACTGTTCCAGGACCGGTTACTGGAAACCTTGGCTGGTCTGTCCGCACCATTCAGAACTGCCTGGGGCCTGTTATTTAGAATGAACCGCAGACGCACAAACAATCAATTCACAGAAAACGGGCTAAAGAACGCCTGGGCATCAACGTCATTGGGGATGTGGCACGCAGCGCTGGCACAGTGTGAGACAGACCCAGACACTCCTGATGACATCATTCCAGCCTCAGGGCCTCACAGGGAGGGAACTTGTGAACTGGCCTCCCTTCCCAGAGGGCTGGCGTGTGAATTGGGAAGGATTATTTCCAGAAAAACACTTCACAGTTAGTAAATAGAGTTAACAGAAAGCTTCAACAAGTTAAATAAAGCTTTAGTTTCAAATCTTTTTAATTTAAATTTTCACATTATTATAACTTAGAGTTCGTATGTTGCCTTTTTAATTTTACTAATTTTGACTCAACAATAATTTTTTGAAATATATTTTTGATACTTTCAAATGTTTAATATTTTAAATTAGATTTAATTTATGTAGTATTTTATTTTAATCACATGATCAACAGTCTGGAATAAAAGCAAGAAATGTCATAAATCCATAAAAAACGTAGTAAATGTTACAGGATAAGTGTATGACACCTTCTGAGTTAGGCACCTCCTTATCTTCTCACCCCACATAGCTGCGCACCTGGGCATAAGCAAGAATCATTAAGTTTAGTAACTTTTGGTATTTGACTTCCTCTCATATTTTTGTATGACCTTCGGACACAAGCATCACAGGTTTACAGAAATGTATTGTTGTGGAAGTTTATTTGCTGAGGCGGAGGGTAGCACATATTTTTTTAGCAGTTTGTAGCTTGAGTTTTATGATTTTTAAGTATTTCGCTCCTGTGACGGGGGCCTCCCTGTGTCCTGCTGCTGGGGCCCTACCGACACCTGGGCCCACGCTTCACGCAGCAGGCAGAGCAGGTGTGTCCACAGGCGCTTCCTGCGCTTCGGCGAGGGCTGGAGGAAACGTGGGGCTCACGTCCACGTGGACTCGGGATGGGACCAGGGAGGAGGCCCTGAGGAGAAGGGGAAAGCACCAGATGTGTCCGTTTACTCCGCCCCCGACTGTCCCTGCTTTACAGGGGGTCACGCAGAGAGGACTGGTGACAGGCTCAGGTCACACAGGTGGTGGCCTGGCTCTGGAGCCACCTGTAGCAGGGCCCCAGTGTCCCTGCAAACCCTGTGGATGCCACTGGCTGCTATGCCCACTCGGGGCAGGTGGGCGCCAGGTCCCGCTGTCCCATGGCAGGTTCCTTCCAGCCAAGGCAAGCCTGACTTGGTGCAGGCCCCAGGGCCTCTGGGAGGACGGCACAGCATTCCCACTCTCTGCAGGGGCCTTGGGAGCCCTGAGAACCAGCACTGCATGGCTTAGTGATGAGCTATGTCTCTGGGGTGCCCTGTCATTCCGCAGGGGTCAAAGGACCTCTCTGTCCCAGCCTGGCCTCACAGTCCCCACTGGGCAGTCTCAGCCCCTCTCAACTCCAGGACTGGTCCCTGGAGGAAGGGCAGGGGGCCCCTCCCTGTGATGTGCTGGGGGGGTGGGTGGGAAGCGGCCGACAGCTGTGCTCAGTGACAGCCTAGGAGTGACCCGAGGGCCTGAAGGCAGAGCCAAGGTCCTACTCTCCCCTCTGTCTGGCCTTGGCCTGGGAGGCTTCTCCATTCTTTGGAAGGCAAATAGGTCCTGAGTGGCTAAGCAGCTGCCCCAAGACCACCTGGTCAGGGCAGGAGCCCCTTTCTTCCCTCCAGGCCCATCCAGACCACCCCGGTCTCCTCTGCCCGACGTCCTGGCCCTGTTCCGCTGGTGCTGACCCTGGGACCTGCTGATGGAAAACAGCTCAGGGCTGCTCCTTCGAAGAGGCACTGGGCCCCAACCCAGTCCCAGGCCGGGTCACACCCCTCACAGCCGTCCTGGGGGCCTGCAGCTTCTCCCTTCCATTCTCCAGAGAGAGAAACTGAGGCCTGAGGACCGGATGCAGGCTCTGGGCTGCGCAGATGCACCCTGGGGGTGGGACCACTCTCAGCGGCCTGATGCTGGAGCTGAGGAAAAGACTGGCCTGAAGGGGTGACAGGAGTCACCCCTGGACTGGCCAGAGCTGCCCGTCCACTAGAGGGGGGCAGTCAGTGAGTGGGGCATGGCCCTGCTGACCCCACCTGGCTCTGCCTCCTACTCTCCCCGAGCCCTTTGCCGGCCCGGGCAATAAACTTGAGCCTGACTTCCCACTTCCACCTGTGAGCCCACACGCACACGCTGCCTCTCCCCACGCACACTGCCCCCTATTTTCCCTACTGTTTCTGGCTATGCACTCTGTGCCCCGCCTCTGCTGGACGCTGGGGACTGCAGAACTGTGCCAGGCCTGGGCCTGTGCAGACAGTCCCTTAGACGGGCCCAGCATACTCGCTGCCCAAATGGGGTTGTCCAAGGAGGCACCTGAAGTCAAGGAGGGCTTCCTGGAGATAGGGACACAAGCTGAGGCCTTAGCACTCCTCCCCCCTTAACTAGGTCATTGCTCATCCTCTGAGCCTCTCTCCCTAGAGTAGCCAGCAAGTTCCAAGAAGCGTCCCCTCTCCCTGCGGCACTGATTCCAAGAACTTCGGCTCCTGGCAGCCTTTGCTCAGGATTCTTTCCTAGAACAGAGGCCCCGCCCCGCCTGGGCTACTGGGGTCTCAGTGGGCAGCTGGTACAGGTGGTGGAGGAGGGGTATCCTGGGAGGACCGTCTAGGGACCAGCTGCTGAGAGGAGGGCCCAGACTGTCAGTTGGGAGGAGGTGGCCACACTGGGTGGGGGACAGGAGATCAGTGTACGGGGAAGGTGCTTTGTGGACTCCCAGTCAGCCCTGGAGGCAGGCCCAGTGGACTCAGCTCAGACCCTCCCCTCTTGGGCCCAGAACTTCAGCCAGCTTGTTGCTGTAGGCTACCCTGCCCCCGCCCCCAGCCTGGTACCCCAGGGTCCTGTCCCATAGGCTAAGGGCACAGGCCTTCGTCAGATAACCTCCAGAGGGACAGACTCTGAGCAGGGAAGTGGGGGGCATGACAGTCAGTCTCGGGGCCCTTGGAAGGACCTGACACCTGTATTATTAATCTTGTGAGACTTCACATTGCCTGGTCAGGACACAGGAAGTCACCCCACCCCACACCCCAGCAAACCAAGTCGGGTTGGTGGGGTCAGAGGTGACAGGCCCTGATTCATGGGCAAGGACAAAACCCAACTTCCCTCAAGGGCATGGGCCTCCCCCTCTGGGGCGTGTCCTCCGCCCCCACCACATCTGAGCTGGCACCACGCCTGCCCACTCGCCTGAGACCTGCCAGATCAGGTTGAGCAACCAGTTCCTGAGAAGCGTTGAAGGCTGTTTGGTTTAAAATTAACTCCCCCGCTTCCCCCGCCCCTGCCTCCTCGGAGTTCTTGGAAGAGGCGCCCTGCTCTTTTTTCCTGGGAAGAGGCCTCCAGCCACAGCTGCTTCGATTCTAGCGAAAACACCTCACCCTGGGTGGGGGCGGGGTGGCCACATCACACTCCTCTGTCCCATGCTAGGCCCAGGGACCTCCCAGAGCCCAGCAGGCCCTGGCTCAGCCTCTGGGACCCAGAGGAGAAAGGGGTGCTGCTGCTCCCACAGCACAGCCCCCTCAGGCACCTGCTGGCTTGAGGGGAGAGGTCAAGAGCTACAGAGAGCAGCCTGGGCACCCTAGGGTGGGGAGAGAGGGGGCCGATGGCAGTGACAGCAAAGCCAGGGCTTCGTACTACGTTGAGGCTTAGATGGCTCAGGGAGATGAAGCCTCCTGCCCAGGTCACCTGCCTTTGCCTGCCTGAGCTCAGCCTGCCTCCAAGATGCCTGGATGGCAACACAGAGCTGGCAAGGGTCCAAGGGCCACCCCCACAGCCATGACAGTGGGGGAAGGGTGCTCTCTGTCAGGAAGCTGCCCCTCGAGTCTTACCCACACCCTCTAACCTATCCCCTGGATCAGCCTCCTTGGGCCTCGCCTTCCTGGGGCTCTGGAGAAAAGGGTTCCTGAGAACCTGCTCTTCTGCCATGGCCCTCCACCTGAGGAGGCTGAGAAACCACAGGGGTGTTTGCCCAATACAAACGTCAACAAGCACTCTTCACACACACACACACACACACACACGCACACTCACGCACACACACACACACTGCGTGTTAGTGCTCAGGAGCGGGGATGGGCAGCTGTGAAGTGCTCCTTTGGAGGAAGGAGCTTTGGCCCAGTCCGGACTTTAAGTGAAATCCTTACCTCTGACGGTGCACGAGCCCAGCTCCGGTGACAGGAAAGGCCCCGTGTGGCTCATGGGTACTGGATATGGAGACAGTCCCTGGGACAGGGCTCTGCCTGGGGTACATTGGCTGAGTGTCCCTCTCCCTCCAGCCACACCGTCAGAGTGTGGGTGTCACCCTTGGGGACTGCCGGGCAGAGCAGCCCTCAGAGGCTGCCTCTTGTGCTCTGGACCCTGCCTGCTTCCACTAGACCTGGGCCTTGGAAGCAAGTGTCTTTCCATTGAGCATCAGGCCTTGGCCGCATCAGAAAGACTCCTCCGCTCCAGGCCTGCCGAGAGGCGAGCATCGGCTTCCACTCACTCTACACCCCCCAAAGCCAGACCCACCCCTTCCCAACCCACCCGTGGCATGGCATGGCACCACAGCCTCTGTCACACAGACGGGGAAACGGAGGTGCCAGGAGCTGTAACTATTTGCCTGAGAGCAAGAGCAAGAACTAGAGCAAGTTTGGAAGGGCTGATCTTTGAACCATACCTGTGTTCTTCCTCCTCACTTGGCTGGTGTACCTCCTCAAAGACACCCCCAGGGGACTTTCAGGGGAAGCACGGGTGTGTGTGTGTGTGTGAGAGAGAGAGGGAGACTTCACAAGAAGTCAGAGAATGCCTGTTTTTGATCTGTTGTGGAAGGTACGTTCTCTCCTCCCTAGGCCAGAGAGACCTGGGAGAACGTGAGCTCCAGGGCTTCCCCAGGATGCAGTGAGGGACCTAAAGCAGATGTGAGTAGAGGCTGGGGAAGTTAGGGAAGGCTTCTTACAAAAGGAGCATTGGAACCTGGCTTTGACGGGTGAGTAAGAGTTTGCCCTGGCAGAACTGAGGGAGGAGGACACTCCAGGATGAATGACACAGCCTGGTGGACTCCTTGGGGGTGGGGAGCAGAACGAAATGGCTTGGCAGTTTGGAAAGCTGAATCCTGGACCCTGGGGCACGGCCCAGGCAGAGACGGTGGAAGCCCGAGAACAGATCTCAGTGGGGACAGAAGCACCGGGTCGGGTTTATGAGCACCGCACCTTGGAGTTGGCGGTCAGGCTGGCCAGGGGTCCATCAGGAGGGTCCAGCCAGAGGGGTGAGAGGGGATAAGGGTAGGTCTGTGCAAGATAGCCTCGGGGGCATCGGGATGGGCCAGGGACAAGGTGAGCAGACTCGGAGACCAACAGGCCAGGGGCGAATGTGAGGACTGTCTCCAAGATGGGAGAAGGGTGGGGTGGTGTCTCAGGGCCATGAAGAGTCCAGGTCTGGACACTAGGAGCCTGAGTGGCCACGAACCAGGCTGTTCACACTGCCAGCCAGCAGGCAGAAGACTCAAATTCGAGAGCTCCAGGGTGAGGGCACAGGCTCTCGGGCCTAGTATTTGAACGCCCTGTGCCAGCTTCCTCCCTGGTTGACTATAGATAAGCTACTTCGCCTCTGTGGGCCTCAGACTGGCATCTTTGAAATGGAACAGACCAGAGGCACCTGGCCAGTTTCCCTCCCTCACCTGTAACTCACCTTTGAGGGTGCAGGCCGCTGAGGGATAGGCAAGTAACAGGCCTGAGGGAGACCCTGAGCAAGGGGAGCAGATGGCCTAGTCTGTCGTGGAGCCGGAAAAGAAGTTGCTAGAAGATTAGGCTGGACTGAGCTTCACACCGATCCACACAGAGACCGAAACCAAAGGATCCATTCACCGGGGCTAGAACCCAAGGCTGTGGGTGGCAAATGACACCAGAGGGTGGAGGGCTGGACTTGGAGGATGGTGGCAGAGCTGATGGGGTCAGGTGCTGCTTAGAGGCCCAGAGAGTTCCAGCCCAGCTCCCCTGCAGCCCCCATGGGGACCTCAGGGGACACAAACTACTTTCCCGTCCACTTCTCAAATGGGATTAAACCGTTCCTGTAGCAGCTGCCACATTGAACCTTGTCAGGCTTTCCTGTGCGTCACTCACAACCCACCCTGGGGCCCCCACATCCCCTCACGCTCCGCATTTCACAGCCAAGGAACCATCTGAATTGAATGCGATGGAGGAAAACTTCCCAGAACCGAGTGCACAGCCCTTGGTGCAGACTGGAAGGGCGTCAGGAGTAAAACCAGGTGTGGGGATGTGTCAGAAAGACGAAACCTCCAGGGGCCTCCTCTCTTTCCAGTCTTGGGCACAGGAGCCCTCACCCACTGCCCCAGAGTGACTGCTGGAGTGACCTGTTGGGCAGCCAGCTGTGGGGCCAGCTGAGCTGGGGACAGGCCCCACACCAGGCAGTCAGGGGTCAGGAAAAGGAAACACTCACAAGGAGAGGTGATTGGGTTTCTGGCAAAGCTCGCTCCTGCTTTCCAGTGAGACTAGCCCAATAGGTGGGTGCACAAGGGCTGTCCAGGCCCGAAGGGCCCCCTTCTCCTGGAGGAGGGGGCCTCTGGGAACTCCCTGGGACCCTCCTGCCTTCTTCCAGGACCATGTCAGGCCCTTCCCGCTCCACCTCCCTGCGCATGGCTGTGCAGGGCTGGAGGCTTCCCCTAAGACTGCAGCCCACTCACCCACACCCTCAGCCCCCTTCAGACCTGTGTCCACCCTCTGCCCGCAGGGCCTGCTCAGCTGGCAGATGAACAGCCAAGCCTTGGTGCAGGGCCTAATGATTCGGGGGTGTTAGAGCACTCGATGATTGTGGTGAAATGTCCCAGCAAGACCTCTCACTGGCCTGGATGACAATGTGGCATCTCTGTCCCCAAAGTTGCTCCAGAGGAGTGCTGAGTCCAGGGAGGCACAGCACCCAGGACCAAGCTCTACCTCCCCAGGGCCTGGCAGAATCCTCCAGGACCTAGCCCCTAACCCTAGCCCTTGCCCCCTCCTCCAGGAAGCCTTCCTGAATTGACTCACCCCTTCTGCATGGCCTCACACCTCCTGAGCCAAGGCTTTGGCTTATTAACCCCTGGGAGGCAGAGCAGAGCTTTCAAGTCAGAGTTCAGACCTTGGCTCTGCCCCTCACAAGGTGTTTGACCCTGAAAGAGCCACTAACTTTCCATGAGTCTTCCCTCTTGGGCTGTAAATGGGGACAACCTCTGCTGGTGTGCAAGTCTGCGGTGAGAACTCAGTGGGGTGTGGCCCCAGCCCAGGGTCACCAAGCTGCAGTGTCCACCTTCTCCCACGCCCACCACACTGCATCCCACCATCACCCCTATGAGGGGGGCCCAAAAGAACCCAGAATTTCTTTGTAAAACATTGTGGATTTATTTTACATGTTTAAACTCCAGTCACCTTCCGTGTACTCTCCATTTGGTGTAATATACCTCTCAGTTTTTTGCATCTCTCAGAACAATTCTTGAACTTGTAAATTTTGACACCTTTTAGTGCTTCTACCATTTTTTGTTTCACCTCTTCCACGTTGGCAAATGTTTCCCTTTGAGGACTTTTTCCATCTGGGGAAACAAAAAAAAAGTTGTTCCGGGAAAGACCGGGTGAATAGGGAGGGTGGGGCTTGGGGATCTGGTGGTTTTGGTCAAAAACTGCTGAACACTCAGTGCGGTGTGGGCAGGTGCACTCATAAGTCACCCATCATGAAATGGACAAACGCATTGAAAGAGTCTTCAAAAAAAAAAAATTAACTGAAGCCAAACCCAGCCTCTCACAACAATGCCAGGTGGCACACTGATGCAGATGGGTTCTTAGAACACACACCTAGTGGGGGAAGCCTGTACTACAAGGGGCCCGCCTTGCAGAAGATAATTCTGGGTTTTCTTGGGTCCTCCCTCACACCTGTCAGCCTCCTTTGGTGTCCTGCCCCCAGGTCCTCTTGGGGCCATCCCCAGTCAGCTGACAGGTCTGCCCCTTAGAAATGAACATCAGATCAGAGCATTTTCCTGCTAAACACTCAAGAGGTGCTCGGCCACACCATGTGCCCCTCTCCCCCAGGCAGCCATCCCTTCTCCTCACTCTTGTCATACCGGGTGTGGCCCTGCTCAGGGCCTGTTGCACTGGCAGCTCCTGCCACCTGGGATGTCCTTGCCCTAAGTTGTAGCACAGTGAGCTCCTTCTCTTTGCTTGGGTGTCCAGACTCAGGGTCACCCACTCCAGAGTGTGCCCCGAGCCTTTCACCTGCAGCAGCGTCCCTGCACCCAAAGCCACTCTGCCCCATCCTCTGCTTTGCTCTATTTACTCTCAAAAGTTGTCCCGAGTGCCCATTAATTCACGGGTCTGTGTCCCCAAGGCCCAGGTGGAGTCTGGCCCAGTTGGTACCCAAGGGGCGTGTGAGCTGGTAAAGGACGTAGTTGGTGAAGGGTCTCCATCAGTCCTTGTTAGTGCTGGTGTGCCGGGCCCAGTGCACCTACCAGGTGGCCCCTCTTCCTCCCCGGCCAGTGCTGGCAGGGGGTGCCCCTCTTACTAGCTCAGGACCGCCCAGGGGTGACTGTGCTGACCAGAGGATTTTCCACATCTAATAAAATAGATCTCTGTCTTGGGTCTGGGACCCGAGGACACAGCTTCCACAGTCCCTGTTCTCAGCATCACTCACTTCACGGAGAGGGAAACATCAAAATAAGATTAAAGCATAAAATTACCGGGGTTCAAAAGTAGCTGGCAGCTCCTCCCCAGACAAGAGCTGTACCCTGGCTTGAGCTGAGGCAAGGGTGAGAGGGTGGGACCCTGCTGGACAGGACAGCGGCTGCAGAGACCTTAGCAAGGAGGGACTTGGAGATGCTGGAACCAGCATCCCAGCACAACTTTCCTGAGAGTGGCCAGTCCTCTCCATCTCACGCAGCAGTCCAGGGGCAGGCTGGCAACTGAGACCCCTCAAGGATAGCTCTGCTCTGTGCCTCACCTCGTCAGCCAGTTCCTTGCCCCTCTGGGCCTCAGTTTCCTTATTTGTGGAGGATGGGCACTAGTTAGACCCACTCCCAGGGGTGTGCTGAGCACCGCAGGAGGTGCAAAGTTCTGTCTACTGCCGGCACCCGCAGACACGCTGAGATGTCTCCCTTCTGACATCAGTGAAGTTCCTGGGCTCCCTCTGGTCCCCTCGGCTTTCTGTCCAGGCCACCACACCAGGTGGGGAACAGACTCCCTTTGGCCACTCCGTGTCTGCTCCCCACCCACTCAGATCTGAGCGCAGAGTGCACAGAGGGGTCACTGCAGACATTTTGGGAGTCACAAACTCACTAAGAGCCATGGGGATCTGGAGGAGGCGAGTTCTCAGGCCCCGTACATAGCCAGCAGTGGAGGAAGCACCAGACTGGGTGCCCGGGCACCACTCCCAGGAAAGAACCTTCACCTGCCCCAGCTCACGCTCACCCAGTGTCCGCTCCACTCTCTGCCCCCGCGGTCCTGGGCCTCCACAGTTCTTCCTTTGTATCCTTTCCTGCCGCCCTGTCCCTCCTCACACCTCCCTGCTCTCAATTGGCCAGCAGCGGCCTCCTCAGGTCTGCAACTTCCAGTTGTCTGAAGGCTAAGAAAAAGGGGAGGTAAGCCCTGTCTACAAAATAAGGGCTGCACGACGGAGTGAGGCTCAGAGCTTTGCTGCGAAGTACTGGAGAGAAGGGGTGGAACACCGTAGGACCTAGTGGGATGGCAGGCGCCGAGTGTTCTGAAGTCAGAGTGCCAGATGGGGGCGTCTCCATTTTAACTGCTCTTCTCCCCACTCTCGGTGTGCGGGGCCCTGAGTGAAGGAGAGGGTCCCCCAACACCACCTGCCCTGACCTGAGGCCAGACCTGCCTGCCCACTCACTGGCCACTATCCTCAACCCAACAGACCTGCCCCACTGCGCAGGATGCCCCTTCCGCAGGCCTCCTGGCGGCCGGGCATGGGAACATCCCGGTCACGCCCTGGCACCTCGCACTCACTGTGCCTTCTCCCTAGGCCTACCGGCCAAGCCTTCCCTGACCATTGGCCTCGTTGCTTCAAAAGACACGGTCACCTGAGATGGTCCACAGCACCTATCCCCTTAGAATTTTCCGCTTTTAATCTTTAATTGGCGTCCCCCTATTTTTGCATCGCAGCTCTGTTGCTCTGCTGCCACCACCCCCGAGCCAGTGGTGGCCTGGGCGGTGACCCTGCAGGCCCTCCCCTCCTGCCTCCCAGCTTCTGGGGGGACAAGGAGGAACAAGAGGAAGGCTGCATCCTGTCCCCTCCACATCTCAGTGGGCCCCTGGCGGGGCCTGTTTAGCCAAACCAAGTCCCCAGGCTTCTGCTGACCCAGATGTAAGTGTAATAATGATAATAAGATTCAAGGGGACACACGGTGTTCAGAGCTCAAGAGAGGCCCCACTCAGGCCTCTGCAAATAAAAGGCATGATTTTATTGTCATTACAGAAAAACCAGTGGGAGAAAAAAAGACTACCAAACTGGGTTTTTTTTTTGTTATAATAATTATTTTATAAAGTCTTATCAGATGTGTATTTCTTTCCCTCTCTCAGGTGGCAGGCGCACCTTCCTGGGAAGGAGGCAAACCTGGCACCGTGGAGCGGTCTAGCCCTGTGTGGGTGGAGCTCTGCAGGCAGGGGGCTAGGGGGGCTGCAGCTTTGGCTCCATTTTCCCATCCATTCGTCCACCCTCCCAGAGCAGGGCGGGTGAAGAAGAGGGCAGACACATTCACAGGTGGGGAGTCAGCACCAGGACATCCGTGGCTGCCTCAGGTCCAGTACCCTGTCTCAGGATGGCGCTCTCCGCAGGGAGGACCCAGAGAAGCTGGGGTCTTAGAGCACTTGGGGCTCAGGGGAGAAAGGCGGGGTTGGCTTACCCCGAGACCAACCCCAGGAGAATAAATAAATAAATACTGTAAAACTGTGCAGTTCCCAGCCTGGCTTGCTCTCCCACCAGGGGACTGTCACTGTCAACCTCAGTTCCTCTGGTTGCCATGCTCCCTGAGAAACACAGGTTGGAAGGAGGGGGCCTGCCCCACCCTGCAAACTGAGAATCCAGGGCTGGCAGAGTCTCTACAGTTCAGGAGGCCACAGCAGGTGAGGGGGGGCCTGGGCCTGGCCCACAGGTGAGACAGATCCTGCCTGTCTCCCTCTCTTTCTGACACATGGCTCACCACCATGGAACCACATGGGAGCTGGGGCAAGACCTTCAAGTTGTGTGACACCTCCCCCTCTACCTTGCCCCCAGCCTCATTTCTGCTGACTCTTCCTGGTCCAGCTGCCAGAAGGACGGGGGCACCAGGATGACTGGAGGGGGGACAGCGAGAGCCCAAGCCCAGCTGGGGCCAGGGTTCCCCTCCAGAGGACAGCTGGGTGAAGCGAGGAGGCTACTTGGTCGGGTCAGAGCTGGAAGGGGTACTGTCGGAGGTAGTCGGCCATGCGCCGGGGCAGCGGCAGGCAGTCCACGTCGGTCACCAAACGGTTGATGACCAGGCGGCACAGGTGCTGCAGGCTGCGGGCGCTGCTCCTGCGCACGAAGGGCTGCACCAGCTTCAGGTGCACAGCGGTGGCTGCCGGGGTGGGCAGTGCCAGGTCGCCAGGTGCATCCTCCTTAGGGACAGGCAGGGTTGGCGGCGGTGCAGGGTCCGGGTTGTCGCCTCGGGTGTCGGCAGCACAGGAGGCCACATAGTGCTGCACGAGGCTGACAACGTCTGGGAAGGCCAGGATGCGTGGCCTGGACAGGCAGTTGGAGTCCAGGCGGAAGCTGGAGTCGGCGTACTCGATGCGCACGTTGGTGGGGCCACGGGTGGTTTTGACTGACAGTGTGAACAGGTAGCTGGGGTGCGTGCTGTCACGTACCAGGAATGTGCCTTCTGGCATCTTCTGCAGGTGTTGCCGGGCCTCACTGGCCGTAATGGAACCCCAATACCAGCCTAGGCAAGTGGTGGAGAGGGGGCCAAGAGATTGGTCACAGTGGTAATTATCGGGGGGCACCAAACCAGGGCAGGGTGGCTCTGCCTCCCACTTCTCGCTTCCCTGGGAAGGGGTGTACCTCCCCCGACAGACTCTCCTGGGCAGGGCTATGCCTCTCAAATCAGAATTAACAGTCAGAGCTAAGCTTCGTCCTTCAGACTTCTTGGGTTAAAGCCTGCCCCCTCCTCAGACTTACCAGATTCCCGAAGGTAGGAGAAGGTCTTGGCTATGCACAGCAGGTCTCCCTCTGGGTCTAGCACCTTGGGCTCACTCTCTGACTGGGCTGGGATCTCCTCTGTCACCTCCTCCAGGAAGGCCCCGGCAGGCAAAGGCTGCATAGCTGGCTCAGGCTGGGCCCACCGGGGCCTCTGCCCCATCCGATCCACAGCCAGAAGAGGACAAGGTCTAGAACGGAATGGGTGGGCAGTGAGTGCACGCCCTGGCTGTCCCCACTTCAGAGCTACCCTTTGCCCCAGACCGGCCACACGACTCCAGTCCCTCTCACTGTGCCTCTGCTCCCCGCCAGCCCACCCGCAGGGTCAATGCGTCCAGCACCCCTCCTCCCACTCATCATCGCAAAACTCCCCATGACTGCTCCCCCCACACACATGGGTCCTCTTTTGAAAGAGACGTCTCCACCCTCCTGCATTTGTTGAACGGTACGTAATCTCTCTCTCTTCTCCCTCTCTTTTGCACCAATCAAAACCACAGATCATTCCCTATAGACATTTCTCACTCACAGTGGCCAGCTGGTGTCCTCACCACACTGACAGGATGCAGTGTGAAGATGCCTCACACTGGTGCCCTCCTGGTTGAGGTGAGCTGGTTAAATGCACTGGCCCAGTTGAGCAATGGGAGGGACCTCAGCCCACAGTGGGCAGAGCCTGAACAGGTCAGCATCCAATCCTGCTCTCTGCTCCTCCCAGCTGAGGGTTCCACGTGGGCAGCGGCCTCTAAAGGTGCCGGCTTATCCCACCTCCCGTGAACGTGAGCTTCTGACAAAGGGCAAGGTACTCATGCCCAACCCTGGTCCCACACTGGCAAGCCAGCCCTGCTAGACTCTGTGATCCCCTGCAAAGCTGGCTCTTTACCAGAACTGTCCCCACCCACAATGAGGGGTCCTACGCCCCCAGACACGAGGGCTTCAGCCACACTTTACCCTCAGATGGCTAGAGCTGGATTGCTGAACCAGTCCTTATCTGAGCAGTAGCTTCCCTCTAGGGGAACCCCACCCAGCATGGTGATCCTGGGCTTCCTGGGAGTGAGTGGCATGGCCCTGGTGCTCAAGGAAGGGACAGCTGGTCCTCCCTCATTGCTCACAAAATGCACCCTTAGGTTTCCGCTCTGGGTCTGGTTCCCCTCTGGTCCGAGGTAATGAAACCATGGGCCCAACCCTTAAGAAAAACTTATAACCCAGCCATAAAAGCAAAGGATGTCACGTGGGAGCAGGGTCTCCCTGCTCCTGAGCTGACCCTGCCAGGCCAAAGGAAGGAGTAGGGGGGATGGCGTGGGTCAACAGGGCCAGATACTGCTTTGGAGGCAGGAAGTGGTGGGCAGGAGCCAGATCCAACCGTGAAGATCAGGGACAACCTTTAGAAGATTTAAACAAAGAAGGGCCCCTACGTACTCAGGAGCAGAGGGGGCCACAGACCCTGGCACACCACACCTGCCTAATCCTTTCCCACACCCATTCTGGCTGCCCTGGGGAGGGAGGGCTCTGCAACCCCACTCAGGGAGCTGAGGCTGGGTTCCAAGGACCTGGCTGGTGGCCTGCCTGTTTGGCCTCAGGGATCAGCTCAGGCCTGGGAATCTTCCAGAATGGTAGGCAGTGAGCCAGTCAGACCGGAGACTCTGGGGGTGGCCACGTCCGGACAACTTAGCAGGACACACATGGATGTGGGCGACTCTAGGGCTGACAAGGTGTCTGGGTGTGTCCATGGCTGTGACATTGTCACTGCGGGGGCGGTGGCTGGTGTGTTCCAGGTGTGGGTAGCATGTACGTGTGTGTGCCTGCTATGGAGCCCAGCCTTTGAGTCCCGCCTGGGGACACACATCAGTGGGGCAAACTCAGCCCTGAGGGGCCCCTCCATGGAGCTGGCAGCTCAGATCTACAGCTGGGAGTCCCTAAGCCAGGAGGGCTCTGCTGGCCTGTGGCTATATGCGTGGAGGTCTTAAAATCTTGCTCCCTGACCATCCAACACTGGCCCTGAGTTTCAGCTGAAGCAAAGTGAAAGGGAGTGTAGGACCCTGGAATTGGGGGTGGGGTGGGGGGCTCTGAGGAAGGCAGGGATGGGGGGTGAGGCATGTAGGAGCCCCGGAATTTGGAGAGCAGGGAGATGCCCGAGACAATCCGGGAGAAGCACAGAAGCACATTCTTCTTGGCGCCCCCAGGTCTTCTCCCGGGAAACAGGATGGCTCAGAGCAAGGTCCAGGGGCACTTCAGCCTTGCCTCACCTCCGTCCTTCCCACTGGGCACCACCCGGTTCTGATAATAGCAGCCATTGGGCCGCCCAGCTCTCTCTGGGGATGTCTCAGCTGTGAGATCAGTCTGGAGAGAACCAGACCCCTTGGCTGAAGGTGAGGATGAAGCTCTGGGTGGAAGGAACATGCCAAGAACACTCAGCTAAGGCCAAGACTGTTTTATCAGCCCCACCCCACCCCCACAAGTCTTTGGGAAACTTGGAGAAGAGAGGCAGGATCCTAGACTGGGCTGAGAGGAGGGGTGAGGCAATTGTGGGGTGTCCCAGACAGGACCAGGCCAAACCCAGGCTTTCCCAAGAGCTGCTGGTCAGCACATGCCAGCCTGAGGAGAGGCAAGTATCTCAGGCTGGTTCCCAAGAAGAGACTAATTGCTAGCTGGTGGCAGAAGAGGGTATGACCAGACAGAGAGGGGCAGGGGCTGGCTCAAGGTCATCAGTAGGCCCAGTGCTGGCAGGTTAGGGTAGAGAGCTCTGGGCCCAGAAGGGAATCTGGGCAGGTGAGCCACGTCTTCCAGGATGCGCTGCCACTGGCGTCTACCTGCTCCAGCCAGAATCCAGGCTTAGCCCACCCTCTGTTCCTCCGGTCGCCAGCTGACCCCATTTCCCTAACCACAGTTGTCACCATTCCCTGTTGTCACCCCCGATGTCCTGCCGCCCTCCGTCATCTCCAACCCGGCGAGCCCTCGTCCCTGGCGGCTAGCGCGAGGCCGGTACTTTCCCTTGTCTCAGGACAGGGGCGGAGAACTGCGTTTACTCACCCCTGAACGCAGAGGACCATGTCCCGGCAGCAGCAGCGGCAGCTCGGGAGCTGGGGCTCGGCCGGCCGGCGGCGGCTGGAGGGGGCCAAGGGAGCGCAGACTGCGATCTCAGGGCGGACGACCCGGGCTCACCGGCGGCTGGAAGTGACTGAGAGGCGGCGCGCGCGCGGGCGGGCCGGGAGAGCGCAGGGGGCGGGCCGGGAGGGCGAGGCGGGGCCAGAGGCCTAATCTTTTGTCCTCTGTGTCCCAGCCCTTCCCGGAAGCGACGTCTTCCTAGAACCGCGGGCGGTGCAGCCCGGCCGCGGAGGGGCGCGGGCGGGCGGGGGCACCGGCTACGGCAGCGGCGGCGGTGGGACCTCAAAAGGAAACACCTTTGACAGATTTCCAAGAACTTTCCAGGAAAATGAGGCGGGGCCCCAAGCGCAGACCAATCGCAGCGTAGGAGGCGGAGTCGAGTGGCCGGGGACTGACGTGAACGTGCGGGCTTGAGCGTGACCTAGACCAGACTGGGGAAAGGCCCGTTTTGGAGAAGGCCAGGGACGGGCAGGGGCTCTGCGGACCGAAGTCCAGACTTCCTTAGGGCACTTTACTGGGGACGGGCGCCCTTATTTCTTGGTAGATGACAGCGCGTGGGCGTGGTCACACGCCTCCAAGGCAGTCTCCCTGGGGTGCAAGTGCCTCTTCCGTGCCGCATTTGGATCCCCGAACTTTGTGTGTAGGGTAGAGGGGAGGGGAATGGCATGGAGTGGGGTTTGGAAAGGGATATGGGGGAGAGGAAGGGTGAGGAGGGAGGTCCCAGATCCAAGCAGGTCCATGGGGGTCAAGCCTGAGACTACCACAGCCAAATGGAGCCAGGCAAGAATGTCGTCTCTGAAAGCGTTTGAGGAGAAGGCACACGCCCCAACCTTTCGGACCCGACAGGGCCATCCAGCCTCCGCCCTGCTGGCCTCTGGCCTCTAACCTACCCGCCGATTGGGGAAGAAGTGATGGCCCTCCTTGGGAGGGCCAGTCAGCCCCCACCTGACTCCACAGGACAGCCCACTTGGGTTTCTGGGCTGGCGGGTCTTAAAAAAATATATATCCAAAAGTGAGACCTGGAGCTCCAAACATCTGGAGTTAGCTGATGTAGAGTGACAAAGGTAGAAGGACAGAGCAGTGACACTGATTCCATCCACACTGAGCACTTGCTAAACTTGATTCTCAACAGCTGGTATTGCCCCCATTTTGCAGACCCGGAGACTGAGCCCCAGGGAACAAAATACTTTGCTAGGAAATAGCAGGGTGGGAGTTTGATCCCAACTCTGAATCATGAGTTCATGCTCCTACCCGTGACCTTCTCTACTTTTTCCAAGTTCACTGGACCCACCAAGGAGTATGTTGAAAGACCATAGGAGCTATGCACATCTGTTCCAAGCCCTTGGGCCAGAAGGAGGGTAAAGGAATTGGAAAAGTGAAAGGGTCCCCTACCCCTCACCCCCACTGCCCAGTGTATACCTGAGGTTCCCTGGAAAGAAGATGAGCTCAGGTCACCCACTTTGGTGGCCGGGGCACCCAGGATGACAGTTCTTCAATAGGAACTGTCTACTGCCCCATTACTATAAAGACAAAGGGACTTCACAGCTGCCAAGCAGCAGAGCTAGGATTGGAACCTCAGTTTCCATGGGGCCAAATCACAAGCTGTCTGCTCCAAGACTGCCCTTTCCCTCTAACTCTAACTACTTTACTGAGCTCTTCCTATGTGCCAGGAGTTCTCCATCATTTCCAGCCTCCTTTCATTGTCTAACTACTACATATTGTCCCCTCTTTACAGGTGAGGAAATTGGGTCACAGAGACATTACAATGTAACCTAGATCTCACAGCCAGCAGGGGGTGAGTTGGGGCTAGATGCTCAGGGCTCCAGCCCCTCCCCCACTTCCCCTCTAGGTTGGCCTGTGACAGGCCAACTCCCAGACATCCTTCAGGATCCAGCTGAAAGGTCCTCAGTGAAGCTTTCCTGCCCCCAGGCCAGTCAGAGCACAGTGGACGTCCCCTTGAAAGCCCCCCTACAGAAAGCCAGTGATTTTGCAGTTTTGTGTGTAAACTAAAGGGTCTAGAGGATTTTGCATGGCAACCATCCTTTGTAAACTTGCCAGTGCTATGCTCCTCACCTGGTGCTGGGAACAGTGGTGTGCCCCTGGTTTTCCCCAGGTGCCTGCCTGCCCCAGGTGCTGGGGGTAGATAACCCCTAGCCACATCATTATCATCTTTCCTGCCTGGGCAGGCCCTTACTGACTGCTGGTCCCACACTGCCATCCAGTGGCAGTTCCCCTCCTGAGTTCACTGGCCCAACCCATAGAGTCTGCCTTGGAGGGTGACCCCTATCCTGCACCCTACACATAGCCCTGGCTCGGGATCTCCCTGCCCCTCCTCACCCTGAGCAGTCAGGAGAGGGGTCACAGAAGCACACAGCAGTTTCTTCCCCAAAGTCTGGCTTACTTGCTTTTTGTATTCTCACCATGTGCAGCCTCTTCTCTCCCGGAAGGACAATCCGTGTGTGTGTGTGTGTGTGTGTGTGTGTGTGTGTGTGTGTGTGTTGGGGGTGGGGCGGGTATGAAGTTCTTCCAGGTGCTCACTGGACCCCTGGTCACTGTCAGCTATTCCAAAAGCCTCAGCCCCATCCCTGTGGACATATAGCCATCACGAGGGATGTGTGGCAGTTTGCCACCATGAACCCACCCCCACCCCTGCCCCGCCATCCCGAACACTGAACCCTCCCTTCAGTGTGTGGGTGGATGTGGCAGATAGCTACCAGGACGTGAGCAGCGAGGGGAAGCCATGCATCCTGACTCGGGGGTTAAGTGAGCAGTTGCCAAACATCTGTCTCTGGGGAATCCATGTGGGGAATGTGTGTGCTTGTGTGAGCACTGGCCTTGGCTGTGGAGCCTGCAAGGATGGGGGCATTGCCAGTGCAGGCTTTTTACCTTTCTGTATAGTTTGAATTTATTATAATAAGCAAGTTTTACTTATGCAAATAAAATTTGTAAAAATCCTCACCGGAGGATATGTTTATTGATTTTTTAGGGATAAAGAAAGGCTGGGGGGGGTGGAGACATCAACATGAGAGAGAAACATCAATCAGTTGTCCCCCTCCTCCCACACCCCATAAACACCCCAACTGGGAATTGAACGCACAACTCATGTATGTGCCCTGACCAGGGATCAAACACAACCTTTTGGTGTACAGGATGATGCTCCAACCAACTGAGCCAACTGGCTAGGGCTATGCAATTAAAATGTTTAATAAAAAAGACACCAGTGTAAAAAATACAATTATAGAACTCTTAGAAAAATTGTGATTTAATTAATTCCATTTTTAGAAAGCACATTGTCCTGCAGGGGTGTCCAATCTTATGGTGTCTCTTGGCCACACCAGAAGAAGAAGTTGTCTTGAGCCACACATTAAATACATTGTGACATGTAATTACACACACACACACAAAACTCATAAGGTTTTAAGTAAATTTACAATATTGTGTTGGACCACATTCACAGCCATCAGGGCCACATGCAGCCTGTGGGCTGTGGGCTGGACACCCCTATTTAGAACATGTACTGAGATGCCCTTGGCTGGGGAGAGGAGTCAGCCTCTACCCTCAGCTGCCTCGTCCTCTGCTTGCTCAACCTTGGGTTCACCTGGCCCAAACCAGTGGCCTGCAGAGCCAGGATCCTTCTCCAGCTTTCAAGCAATGGAAGCTTCCAGATCTCAAGGCTTCCTCCAAGGCTCTGAGATCTTGGATCAGATTCCCAGATGGGGCTCAGGGAAAGAGGTCCTGGGTCCAGATGGGCATAAATGTGTGGGTGGATGTGTTGTGGGCTTGTGCATGCTGGCATGTGTCTGCATGGGTGTGCGCACATGTGTAAATGTGTGCACCTGTGTGTGCACATGTGAACGGTGTGAGGGTATGTTTGTGCATGTGCATGTGGATGTGGGAGGGGTATCAGGGAGGCACACAAGAGGAGGCCATACCTTGAGGGTGAGTACTGGACCCCAGAGTTGTTCTTTGGTGTTGGGATGGGGGCTCTGCCATGATAGCTATTGAACTCAGACTGGTTGCTTGGTCTCTCAGGGTTTCTTTGCTTTGTGTGTCTGTCTTGTAGGCTGTATGGCATGGGTACAGCCCTCGCTTCTTCCAATCCATTGAAGTCACTGGGTGCCTCCCACCGAAGGTCTGATCTGAAAGAAGTGTTCAGTAGGTCAGTTGAAGTTATCATCAGGGCCTCCTGTTTCATGGAACCCTGCTGGTTTGAAGGTCCCTTTAAGGAGGCAGGGAAGAACCTCCCCACCCATCCAATTCAATGCCTGCACACAGTGGGCACTGTGTGCAGCTCTCCAGGGGCTGCTGCTTTGAAGAGCCAGGACCTGCAACCCAGGCGTCCACGTGCACATGTGCGTTGGGGGCATCAGAGATATCTGTGGGTGAGACACAGGCCCCGGAGCCTGCAGTCCTAGAGGTGGCCTGTAGATGGCAGCAGAGGCACGCGCAGGAATCCTGTACCAAGTCGCACCTCCAGTCTCAGGTAAGCCAGCCACCTAGTTCTGGCCCCTCAGCCTCTGGGCTGGGTGTCGGGGTGAGGGGCGGGATGTGCAGGAATAGTGCAGATTTGTCCAAGGAGTCAGCAGCACCCCCTGTGGCTCTAGACAAGTTGTTTCTTCTCAGGGGACCTCCATTTCCTTCGTCTGTGAAATGAGTTGTTTAAGAGCGTGTAATGGGAAAATGGCTCAAAATAAGTAAGGAAGTCTAAGATGAGCTCTCAGAATAAACCTAAATGGGAAGGAAAAACCACAAGGCTAATAGAGAATATCTGTCTCTGAGGTGGGAGGAGGAGACTTTTTAATCTCCGAAAGCCCAAACTACAAAGTGAAGAGTTAATGTCTCTGGCCCAATGGGAATTTAGAATTTCTGGTCTAAGGATGTTGTATCCCAAGGGAAATAAATAAGCCAAGGTTATGAACAGGAGATGCGCAAAGGGGAGAGACGCCAGTGCTCGAGAGACGCTCAGAGCCACCAAGAACTAGAGAGACGCCTTCTCACTCAGCATCTTGTTGGCAAAAATGAAGACTTTAAGTACATCGGCGGTAGGACCTCACGAAGGAAGTCGCAAGCCTGACAAGCCATATTGGAGTCCCGCCTGGCAACCTGCAGAGAAAACACCCAACTCAAGCGCCGAAACAAGACTTCCTGCGCTGTCATTTCATAGGTCGCTTGTAAAATCCTGGTTTGCCCAGACCCGGCAGGACCCGGCGGCTTTCGCACGGGGTATCCCGGCACGGACTCAGGAACCTAGCAGGTTTCCGCTCACTCGGGAAGCCACACCCCCTGTTGCGTTGCGCTCTGGGATGCGGCCTGCCGAAGGCTCCTGGCCCGCCCCGCCCCGCCCCGTCCCGTCTGGGAGCGCCTGGCCCTTTAAGGCTGACAGAGTTGGGCTTCTAGTCTGGACATGCGGGGGAGGGGGTGCAGTCACGTGGGTCGCGGGCGGCTGGACTTGCGGCTCTGGGCGCTGTTGGCCGCCGGCTCCCCACCCCGCCGCCCCTGCCCTTCGCCCGCGCCGCCTCCAGGTGCACTACTGTCAGGTGTGCCCTCGCCAGGTACGCCTTCACTGGGCCCCCTCAGCCTCCCGGTCCCGGGGCCCCTAGGCCACTCCAGTCCCTTCCCCTCTTGATAGGTGCCCGGGCCGGATTCGCTGGTGCCCGGCTGCGTGACCACCGCCCCCTGCCGCACGTCCTTACTCTCGGACAGTTCTTCCCGGGTCCGCAGCGCTTTCCCCAGCGCGCAGCCCAGTCTAGCTCAGGGGCTCCAAGGCTGGGGTGTGTTGGAGGAGTCTGGGCGGAACTTACTCTTCCCCTCTTTTCTAGGTGGCTTTGCACGCGCCAGGCTGGGGCCGCCTCTGAGCGCCCCGCGGGGGCCATGGATGGTGAGACGGGAGAGGAACAGGAGGGCCCGTTGCCGCGGGCAGGTGCACCCCCCGGACCCAGCCCAGCTGGCTGTCCGGCCTTCGCGGGGCGGCGGGAACCCAAGAAGTACGCAGTGACCGACGACTACCAGTTGTCCAAGAAGGTGCTGGGCCTGGGTGTGAACGGCAAGGTGCTGGAGTGCTTCCACAGGCTAACGGGGCAGAAGTGTGCCCTTAAGGTCAGTGACCCCCTCACTGCAGCCTGGCGATCTGGAGGGTCCAACAACATTGGCCTGTGGGCACACAGTGTGCCCAGGGCCCCTGCTGCACTTCTTATGTTCTGCATCACGGTTCCTCCTCACAGCCCCCTGTAGGCAGGCTCCTCGCCCTGGGTGCTTTATAGATGGGAAACTGAGGCTTAGCTAAGCTCCTGATATCCCAGGGAGCAGTGGGTGGAGTCTGTTTGGCTAGAGCCTGCTGTACCAGGAAGCAGGGAAGGAGTGGCTCCTGGCTCTGGGGTTCTGGCTGGGCCAGTGTGTTCCCGCCCAAGGGGAACCCTCTTTCCATGAGAAGCTCTTCTGATTGGAATGGGTCGGACTTGAGGCCCAGTCACTGCCAAAGCCTGGGGTGGGGCTACTTTCTCCCGGGGCCTCTGCATGCCTGGGCTGGAGTGGTGGGAGCCTTCCGGAACTGGCTGGTGGGCAGGAGGCTGCAGATGGGCTCCAGCTGAGTCACGGCCCACGCTGATAGGGGCAAGCCCTTCTCCGGCCTGAGGGTGGGCCACCGAGGCACATCGCAGGCTCCCAGAGGCTGGGCTAGGACCTCCATGACACAGGTGGAATCTGGGGAGTCCTGAGGGTAGCTGATCTAGCCACCTAGTTCTGGCTTCAGTCACTCAGTTTTGGGCCCAGGGCTCTTCCCCACACCCAGAATCCCCTGAATCTGGGAAATTCAGTCAACTGCAGTTTGTGCCAGTGGCCACCTGGATGGGCAGAGCAGTCAAGGAGAGCACACCATCTTCCCATTTTACAGATGCTACAATTATGAGCCTGAGCTCAGGGTCCTGCTCTAATTTCTGGTCTGCGTTTGCCAGCTCTGTGACCTTGGACTGGATTCTGGAATCTTGAAACCAGGTTTCTGCCTCCGTTCAGGGGAAGGCCAGGGCTTGGTGTGAGCTTGGAATGAGATGATGTATGCAGAGTAATTGGTACGGAGCCTGACGCTGGCCTAGAGCAGCTACAGGACTTATTTAGGGCACAGTGTCTGCAGGTGTGTGAGTGGAAACCTGGGCTCAGCTCCTTGTGTCTCCCAGGGGCCCTAGGGCTGATAGGGCAGGTTGTACCCTAGGGTGGTCTTGGAAGGGAACAAAAGGATGGGTCCGGAGGAGGCTCAGGGCTGGGCTGCTGAGGCTGGGCTCAGACACAGCTTTTTTGCCTACTAAGCCAGCTGTAGAGTGGGATTGGAGCTGTTTTGGAGCCCCAGACAAGTGGTTCTTGGAGTCCTTTAGGGAAAAGATGGCTCTTCTGAGGGGGGATGGGCCTCAGGGTTGGGAAGTGAGCATTTGTACCCTCTACCTCTCAAGGTCTTTGTCTTTTCACCTGTGCTGGTGACAGGGTGCAGCCTGGGTGGGGAGGGGCTGCCCGAGGCCAGAGAACTTCTTAACACCAAGGCTTTGGCCGTCTGGGCTCTGAGCGGTTCCAGAGCCACTTCAGGTGCTATGAGGGAGGCAGGCTCGGAGAGGGAGGCTACAGTTCGAGGGCCCAGGCAGCGCCGGCTTCATGCAGGCTGGGCCTCGGCCCTTCCCCATGGATGCTGCGTCTGACAGGTGACCCCGGGGGACTTCTGACTACATCAACTTCCCATGCATCTCTCCTTGGAGGTAGGGCCTAAATACTGTCTCTGTTCTGGACTGGGCACTGGGGCTGGCCTAGAACAGAGTCCCTTGCTGTATCCCTTTAGGCTTTATGGGTGAGCATGGCGAGGGCTATACTGACTTGGAACCTTGAGGTTGTGGCCCTAAATTGGCACTCACGTGGGACATGGATTAGAGTTGGCCCCCACATTCTGTTCTTGGCCCCTCCCACCCCTGTTCTGAGGGAAAGGGGAAGAGGCCCGAAGGGCTAGTGACCAAGCCCGAACTCCTTACCCAGCTAGGCAGGCACCTATCACAGCTTCCCTGATGGGATGAGTGCAGCCTCTGGCATGTCGCACCTGTACTGTGAGTGGTGGCTTCAGCCTTGAGAAGGGAGGTGGCATTTTTCTGCTTACCTTTTCCCTCTGTCTCCTGCCCAGGAGGGCCCAAGCCTGGGGGCCTCAGTATAAAGGCAGGCTTGGGCTCAGGGAGCTCAGCCAGTCCATGAATGGGTGGGTGTCAGCCCTCTCTCTGCCTCTGCCTAGCCCTCTACCCAGCTTCTCAGGTCAGCATAGGTGGGACCCCTGGGCTCTGTCTCCCCAGACCTGCATCCCCATCTCTCAGGATGGCCTGTCTTCGTCTTGTAGCATGGACATGTTCAGGCCGTCTCCGCCTTCCTTGGTAGTCCAGGCCTGGTGCCCCAGCCTCTCTCCATGCCCATCCTCTTGGCCTTGCTGCCCTAGATGGCAGATAGTGCGTAGCCTGAAGCCTGGAGCCCAGCAGGCACTCACAAAACAGGAAGAGCTGTGGTCACTGTCCCTGCAGCTTTGTTCTTCTTTGGGGGCCCTACAGGAGCAGACTCCTCCTTCCCAGGAGCCGGGCCTCTTCCCCTTTCCCTCAGCCCCTGAGGCTGACGTGGCCCGTCTTGGCCTTGCGCACGCTGGGGCCCCCTCCTGAGGACAGCTTCCACAGCTTAGCTCCTGTGGTCTTGAGGCTCTCCAGGCCTTGGGGCCAGAGCTGGAGGATGGCCTCCTGCTGATTTCTCGCCTGTGCTCCCTCCCAGGCCTAACTGGTTCATTGGCACCCCTCAGCTTCGCTCTGCACTGGGCACTGCCCAGAAGGCCTGTCTCCTATCAGTCACCCCACCACATTCAAGACCCAGCCCCTCAATCCTAATCACATACATGGAAGCTAGGGCCTGGAGTTATTAGTCAGGAGTCATGTGACCTGACAGAGATAGGACTGCAGCAGAATCCCCTCCCCTCCTGACTTCCGCCCAGAGCACCTGTGGTTCTCAGCCTCCTACAGGCAGAAGTAACCATGGCACTTAGGTAAATAAAAGCAATAAAGGGCCTTGCAGAGACAGAGGAGCTAATCAAGGGTGGGGGCGGGGAGGGGGGGAGAGGTGGAGTCTTCTTTTCTGCTGTCTGCTCTCTGCGGCTGGCAGCGGGGCCCTCTCCTCTGACCACTGGAGTGTGTTGGAGGCCCACAGGCCTCCCTGTGCCCTCCTTTGCTGGTCTTCATCAAGGCATGGCTTGCTGGGGTACTGGGTCCAAATGCCCGGGGGATCCCTGTGTTGCCTCATGGGCGGGGCAGCCTGCTGGAGCTGGTGTTGCCAAGCTGGATTTGGGGCTGGGTGGGGCTGCCAGGTAGGCCAGGTACTTTCTCATTTGGCAGCTGCCACCCCCTCACCTACCTCTCTAGACTGGTCAGATCAGCCTCTTCAAGGTCACTTGTTTCTGAGTCAACATATCAGGAAGCTTGCGGAGAGGCTGCTGGCTGCCCCGTGCAAGAGTCCCCTGTAGTGTTTTCACTGCCCTGAGCTCCTCCCCAGGGTACCCCCTTCTGGAAGGGAAGTATCTGAGGTGCTGATGGAGCCTGCTGAACTGCCGGGGCTGGCAATCAGCTTTTTAAATGAGGATCCCCAGGGAGGGCATCAAACCCTAAGAAATACAAACAGTGGCATTTTCAGCAGCTGTGGATTGTTTGGGATGCTTCACACCCTGTCCAGCTGGCCTCGCTCACAGTTTCGGAGCTGCTTGCCCTGCCCACCTGCCTCCTGGCAGGATCCCCTCTGCTGGGACTTCCCTCCAGGAGCTGATGCCAGCCCTCCAGGCCTTAGGCCTTGATGGTGTGGATTCCAGAGTTCTCATAAACAGCTAACAATTTTCCAGAGTGTTCTGTCTGGCAGGCCCTGCCCCCCATGCACGACACATGGTTACCCTAATTCCTATTGTTCATTCCCATTTTCTGGAGGGAGGCGCTGAAGTTCAGAGAGGAGAATGTCTTGCCCAAAGTGCACAGCTGGTGAGTGGCGGGGCTGGGATTTGAGCCGAGGCAGTTTGACGCCAGAGCCTTAGCCTTGAAGTCACCTCATTGTGCCTCAGGCCAGGCCATGGGGCTATGGGAGGGCCTCTGAGACTTGGCCCCTGGAAGGAGGGTGGCCTCGTCCTCCACAGCTGCCTGGCAACCTGGGCTGTGCCCCAAGTGCTGCTCCAGTGTTTGCGTCCCTCTCCTCCCCATACAGTATCTTATGCCCGTGAGTGGACAGGCAGTGACCCCACAAGGCCGGTGCACAAGGACCATGGTGGCTGCGGGGCCACCTCAGAAAGATCATGTGGTTCATCCTCAGCCTGTGAGCCCAGAGTGCCCCAGGCAGGAAGCCAGGTCAATGACTGGGTGTCAGGGCTGGGCCACCTGCAGGCTCAGGAAGAGACTTCCTGTTCGCATCTAGGCCTTGGCCTGGGAAGGGTACGGATGAAGGCACAGGGTGTGTGTGACAACCTGCCTGGTGCGGACAGGTCAGTGCCTGCTGGGGAGGCCCACTTCCTGCCCCCTGCAGTCCTCTGTCCAGGCAGGATGTGGCCGCTCTCAGCAGGGCTGGGGTCTAGGCCCCAACAAATCCTGGGGAGCCGTGGAGGACAGGGGGCTCTACGGGCGGAGAAGTATTTGTGCAGGGCCTTGAAGGATGAGGACGAAAGGTCGGCGGGATGCTCTCTCTCCTTTGCCCACACCTAAGACCCATACCTTAGCCCACTGGAGGCCCCTGGCTGTGGTCCCCTCCCTCCGGCCCGCAGAGCTCGCTCCCAGCATCACCAGGACCTTGGTGGAGCGCTACTGCTGGGGTGCCCAGGGGCTTCTGGGCGGTCTGGGCTGTTCTGCAGTCTGGGCTGTGCAGGGAGGGCCGGGCCTCCGTGACAGCAGAGGTTGGTACTGTCTGCCGAGGTCTGCGTGTGGGGGAGTTGTTTTCCTGCTTGGATCCCTCATCTTCCTCTCCCAGGGCCCCCTTCAGATTCTCCTGGGAGACCCCTGCAAGGGGCAGCAGGTGGGGCTTCTCAATCTGCGGCCCCCTGGCCTCCTAGGGTAGCAGCCTGGCAACTGGCTGCTGTGTATCCAAAGCTGTGGACCACCAGGCAAGACCCCTAGGGGAGGGGTGTTCCCGGCACCCCTGTGTCCGGAGTGTGCACCAGTCCTTCCTGGTTGCCTGGGTCTGCCAGTCTCAGTGCAGTGCGGCCCCAGGTCCCATGTGTTCCCAAGACGGCTTTGGTTCCCCTGCCCCCCCTCCCTTCCATCTGAGATCTCGTGTGACCCCATGTGAGGGGCTTCCTGGGGTTGAGAGAGGAGCAGGGCTCTGGGCTTGAAATCCTTCCCCTCACTTTCTCCCTGAGTGACCTTGGATAAGGACAGCTTCGAATCTTCTGCAAATCCATCGTCTTTGTGGTGCACTGGACCCTGGGTTTGAGCGTGTGGTGGAAAGCAGGATTCAGTCATGGTGGCTGTAACTGTCCCTGAGTTCTTGCCGTGTGACAGCACAGGCCAGCAGACACTCTCAGAGGGCAGAGCTCTCATTTGGAATGGCCTGGATGTATTTGGTGGTACATTATTGGCCTTTATAAGGACTCACTTGCATTCACCCGGCATCTGGGGAAGCCAGCCCTGGTGGGGTGGGAAAGAGCTCCTCCCTGCCCCCTTCTGGAACTTAGTGGATTAGGGCCTTTGTAACTGTTGTGGGGGAACCATGGGAGTAGAGCTTAGAGCAGGGGTGCAAAGTGGCTGTTTGCAGGGACCAGGAGCCTCGAGAGGCCTTTCCAGTGCTGGGCAGGCCCGAAACCCTGGGAATACTGATGTGGGTTTCTTGCCGGTTTGGTGTTAAGGTTCCCTTTATCTTTAGACACAGGTTTTGTCCTTATTGCTTTCTGTTTGTGGCACTGTCTTCTCTGCCTCCTTGTCCCTCTCCTTTCTTCTTCCTCAGCTGTTTCTCCTGCTGCCGCTCAGTCCCTCCCCTCCCAGGCCTTGCCCCTCTCTGTCTGTCTCATGGTTTCAGGCTTGGCTGGCCCTTTCTTTGCAGCCTGCAGGCTGAGGGCAGGCAGAGGACAGATGGGGGCTGGTCAGGTCCTGGGGATTCACCCTAGTCACCAGTGGGGGGGGGGGGCGGGGCAGGCAGGACAGGAAGGGGGAGCCCCTGGCCACTCAACAGTGCCCCTTCCTGCTGCTGGCCTTGACCAGGTGCTGGTGGCCTTGGCAGCTGGAGTGGCAGAGTCAGGAGCATTTGGGCCAAGGCTGTAACCTGAGGCATCCCCTGTGGAGTGTGGGGTGTCAGCTGCAGCTGCAGCTTTGCTGTGGGTCTCTTGTGGCTCAGTGAGACTCTGGCTTGGGGCCTGAACAAGGCCCCGAGGCCTCGGAGCCAGCAGAGGAACCTGTGGAGGGTCTGGGAGGGCTTGAGATGTGAAGTCCCACCTGCCTCCCCCTTGGAGGGCACAGCTGTGTGCATGCTGCCCCCTCACTCCCTGGCAGGAGCACCCCAGCTCCAGCCTGCAGCCTGCACCTGACCCCTCACCTCAGTGACGCTCAGAGGCTATTTTTAGAGGCGTGAAGCTCCAGAGCCCTTCCTATGAGTGCAGATTGCAGGAGGGACTCACAGTGTATTCTGTAGGTGTCGCCCCAGCATAAACAACTCCTTTCTCAGGAGGTGGCACAGGCGCTAGTGGGACTCTGCGTGTTCTCTAGGCAGGCAGTGGCACGTGGCCAGGGGACTGGGGATAAGAGCACTCATTTCTCCCTTGAGTTCTTCCTACAGGCTACACACAAGCACAGCAGAATCTAAGAACGGGGTGTTGTCACCCCTGTGCCGTGGAGGCAGAGACTGAGGTTCCGAGAGGCAAAGTAGCTCACTCAGAGTGTCACACAGCCAGGGACACTCCCAGGCTGGACTGGAATCCCAGCCTGTCTGGCAGCCAGGTCATGGCCCTCAGCCATCCCTTCTCGTATGCTGGGCTCTGCTGGGGCTCATAAGTGGGGCCTCTCCCATGTCACAGTCTGACCATCTATCTGTAAGATGTGGGGACTCTGCTTGACCAGGGCCCCCTTGGTTGGGCAGTGCCAAGAAGCAGGCTGGCGCTTGCCCCACCTCGTCTCCTGCTCTAGCTGCTCTTGTAAGTGGGTGGGCAGCATGGAGGGCGCCCCAGGGTGCCTCCCCTGAGCCAGCTAGCAGATGAGGCCCCCAGGGGAGCAGTCAGCCATGGTGACAGCAACAGTAGGGCTGGCGCTCTGTGAGGGATAGGAGCTCTGGGGTTATGGCTTGGGTTGAAGACCCCTGGAATGCTCTGGACTCCATGGCCCAGTTAAATCCTGAGTCAGGCCGAGCCTGCACCGGGGTGCATCTCTGCCCTAGGAAGGCCTGACAGAGTGGGATGATCACTGCAGCCCTATTCCCATGGCAGAAGTGTCCCTCTGCGCTGCGAGGCCACCACCCTGGTCTCCTGGAGGGCCGGGCCTTCTCTCTCCCCTGCTCCCCATTCCTCATGTCTGTGGTTCCATGGCAGGACCAGAGAGATGAGGCAGGTTTCTGAGGAGTGGGCTGTGTGTTGGAGCCTGGGAGCCCTTTGGCTGAATGGGAGTGGAAGAGAGGGAGAGGGGCCAGGGGCCAAGGGAGCTTGGAAGCTGTGGCCTTGCCTCCCTGGGAGGAGCCCGAGTGGGGCGAGGGCTGCCCATGCTCAGCCAGGCCTGTGTGGGGAGCTGCAGGGACAGGGATGAGGCCAAGGGAAGCGGGAGGAGGGTGGGCAAGCAGGTCTGATGTTGGCTCCAGGCAGCGCAGGCCTGGGAAGTGGAGTCAGAAGAAGGCTCCCTGGGATCGCTGCACCATGCCTCTGGGGCTCGTCCAGGCCCTCCCCTGCAGGCCCCACTTCTTGTGCCTTTGTTGCCTTTGTGACATCTCCTGCAGATGAAAGAGACTGGCTGTCATTCTTCCGAGAGCTAGAGGGTGCTGGGTGCCCTCTCTCTGGAGCGGAGCAGAGGCATGGACTGCTGGGGGTGTCAGCAGGGGTCACCTAGGCAAGGTCTCACTTGCCCTGGTCGTCCCCTGCTCCCCCTGCTCGGGGAAGGCAGCCACTGCCCTCCGCAGCCCTGTACTGGCTCTGTGGGCATCGCCGTGGTACAGTTGGCCAGTTGAAACACAGATTCTGTGACCAAGGTGGTGTCTCTTCATGAGGAGGGACCCTGGAAGGGACATTATTTCTGAGAGCAGAATGAAACACTTGTGCTTGCTAAAACTCCCCAGTCTTATGATGAGAAGGCCCTATTTTTATACTGTCAGAAGAAACAGCCACAGTGATGTTGCACGGATTATGAAGCTGATTTTGACAGAAAAATCCGTTCTTCTTCTAAGAAGTTAAAGGAGGGTAACAACCCTGGACCTTCTGAGGATGCATGCAGGGGTCACAAGGCACTGGTGCAGTCACTCCTCAGCCCCCTCCAGGAAGTCTGTGGGCGGAAGGCGGGAATCTGGCACCTGGTGTGGCAGAGGGAGTTCGGATCCTACCACTTGCTTAGTGGGTGGGTGACCTCTGGGAGAGGGGGCCGCTTTCTCCTCCCGGAGGGCAGATGCCAATAGCATGGTGCGAGGAGAGTGCACACCCCTCTCACAGGTGGGGGCTGGGGCTCAGGGAGGCTCACTGCACAGTCTGCATAAGGGGCCCTTGTTCAAGAGTATGCATGAGGAGCTGAGGGGGCTGCCACCTGAGAGAGTGGGGATGTGCCCCTCCTCCAGTCTGCCAAAGCTGACAGCTCGGGGAGTTCCCTGGCTTGGGTACCCAACTCTCAGTCTCGCTGGCCCCCTACCAGGGTCCCTGCCCTGAGATCAGCCTGCCATCGTCTCCCGTCCCTGAGGGTCCGCCCCTCCTCACCTAGCCTCTCACTGCAAAACAGGATCAACAGACTCTTGATTCTTTTTTTAATTATATTTTATTGATTATGCTATTACAATTGTCCTGATTTATCCTCCTTAGCCCCCCTCAACCCAGCATCCCCCGCTTCCTCAGGCAATCCCCCCACCCTTGTTCATGTCCATGGGTCATGTGTGTAAGTTTCTTGGCTACTCCATTTCCTGTACTGTACTTTACATCCCCGTGGCTACCCGGTAACTATCTATTGGTATATCTTAATCCCCTCACCTCTCACCCATTCTCTGCCTCCTCCCTCCCATCTTTTTATCTTTAACATTTGGCATTTTAATTATGATGTGTCTTGGAGTGGGCCTCTTTGTGTCCATCTAGTTTGGGACTCTCTGAGCTTCCTGGAATTGCGTGTCTATTTTCTTCACCAAATTAGGGGAGTTTTCTTTCATTATGTTTTCAAACAGATTTCCAATTTCTTGTTCTTTCTCTTCTCTCTCTGGCACCCCTTTGATGTAAATGTTGGAATGCTTAAAGTTGTCCCCCAGGCTGCTTACACTATCCTCATTTCTTTGAATTCTTTTTTCTTCTTGTTCTGACTGGTTGGTTTTTCTTCCTTATGTTCCAAATCATTGATTTGATTCTCAGCTTCATCCACTCTACTGTTGTTTCCATGTAATTGGTCTTATTTTGATTCGTGTATCCTTCATTTCTGACTGGATCTTTTTTATGCTGCTGAGGTCCTCACTAAGTTCCTTGAGCATCCTTATAACCAGTGATTTGAGTTCTGCATCTTATAGATTGCTTGTCTCCATTTCGTTTAGTTCTTTTTCTGGAGTTTTGATCTGTTCTTTCATTTGGGCCATGTTTCTTGGTCTCCTCACTTTGGCAGCCTCCCTGGGTTTGTTTCTATGTATTAGGTAGAGCTGCTTTGACTCTGTGTCTTGGTAGTGTGGCCTAACATAGTAGGTGTCCTGTATGGTACAGTGGCACAGCCTCCCCTACCACCTAAGCTGGGTATTTGAGGTGTGCCCCTCATGTGGTTGGACAGCCTCTCTTGTAGGTGACTTTCGGTTGCTGCTAGCAGATCAATGGGAGGGATTGACCCAGGTCAGTCAGCTGCAAGGACTGACTGTGACCACTGACCACCAACCTCTTTCTTCCGTGGAGGATCAGCTGTGCAGGTGCAGAGTGGTGGTGCCCCAGTGTGGTCTGTAGCTGTCCACTGTGTGCCTCAGAGGTTGAGTGGCCCTAGGGTTTCCCAGGTGGTGCAGGCCAAGGTCAGCCCCTACCTGTCTTTGGCCCTGGGCTACCCTGCCTGAGTTATGAAGCAATCTGAGATAGCCGCTACTTGTGCTGGGCTTAGAGATTTCTAGGCAAAGCCAAGCTGTGATTCTAGGCTGCTAGTTCTGGGCCTGGGGCTCACTGAAGCCAGCTCCTGCTTGTTGGAGAGGATTTACAAAGTTGTGAGCCTGAGCCAAGACCAGCCATTCATATGGAAAAGCAGCTCAGGTGGGCCCATAAGTTGGGTGGGGCAGAGTCTCTGGGGATCTCCAAGGTGGATCCAACAGTGTCAACCAGGTTGATGGAATCTTAGATATGGGACCAGTCTTCGGTATCTGTGGGGGGGAGGGCCCAGAAAAGGGACAATGGCCTCTGCTCACTTTTATGCCAGACAGCTTAGCTTCCCCCTGCATGCCATTGGTGCCCTTCAAGCCACCACCCAGGTGCCAGAGCCCAGAGGGAAGGAGTCTGAGTAGGTGAGTCCGTGTGGGTTCTTTAAGAGGAATTGCTTGGGGTTCCAGCATTTTCTTCTGCTGACTGACTCAATCTCCACTGGTTTTTGCAGCCAGAAGTTGCGAGGACTTATATTGCTGGCAGTGGAAACCTGGGCTGGGGGGCCTGGTGTGGGGCTGGGACTCCTTGCTCCTGAGATATCTCTCCTAAATTTTTATCCACCATACATGGGTGAGGGACCAGCCTGTTTCTAGTCTGCACCCCTCCTACCAGTCTGGATGGATGTGGTTTCTTTAATTCCATAGTTGTCAGACTTCCATTCAACTCGATTTCTGTTGGTTCTGAGCGATGTAATTTTAGTTGCAGTTTTGTTGAGGTTGTGCGAAGAGGCGAGTCATGTCTGCCTACGCCTCCATCTTCAATTCTAGATTCTTGATCCACTTTCGCAAAGCACAGTCCAGTCCTGCCCCTCCTGGGATCTGAGGCCATTTCCTGGGACCTGCCAGATCAGAGTGGGTCCCAGGGGGTGCACCTGGACTTCCTCGGGTCTGGAGAACTGGAGTGGTGGGGTGAAAAGCACAAGCTGCATCAGGGGAGACCCGGGGAGCCTCGGAGCCCAGCAAACCTTGGGCCCGGTTCCTCCCAGCGTGCACTTGGTGTGGCAGCTTCCGTCCTCTGGTCACCCGGGAACATGAGAACTGTTACCGTCCCCATTTTCTAGATTGGGCCAAGTGAGGCTCAGAGGTTGAATGGTCTGTCTGCAGCCACAGGAAAGTGGAGGATGGCACTGGCCTCTGTGTCTGACCTGTGGCCGTAGCTGGTCCTTCCAATGTGTGGTCCCTGGCCTGGGACACTGGGACCCCCGCCTTCCGCTCCCACCACTTGCCCCAACTAGCACTCCTGTTCCCACTTTCTCTACCCCACCCCCCGCCCCCACCTAGGAGCACAGCTCAGCTCCCCCTTTCTGGAAGTGTTCTTCCCTCCTCCACCCTTCCCCAGACCTGGCACCCCTGCCTTTGTTTCCTGGTGGGCAGCAGATAAACTGAGGCCACTGAAATTTAGCAAATTGAAGGGGTCTTAAGTTCCTGAGACTTGACAATTTCAAAATGTGTGTTGGCTCTTCTGTTGGCAGAGTTTCCTGGGAAGACAGCAGTTTGAGCCTCAGGCACCCCCTCCCCACCCAGGACTGGGGGTGGGGACAGCCAGGGAGGCTCCCAGCCTGTCAGTTGTCCTCCTGCTCCCATGAGGCACTCAGGCCTGGAAGGGGAAGGGGAGCAGCTGTTTGGGGCCCTCCTTGTTGCTAGGTTCCCATCTTGCCTGCTCTGCCAGGTTCTAGCCCTGGACAGAGCCAGGACTAGGTTCCCAGGTTCTGTGTCCCCATCAAGTATCCTAGTTGGCAGTAACTCATCCATAGACTGCAAATCCTTACTGACAGAGCACCTGTGGCAGCAGGTGCCCAGCCCTGGGCCTGCCACCACCCCTCTGCCGGCAGATGTTTGCACAGGTCAGGAGGGGATCTGTGAGATGGGCAGGCCTCCCCGGGCGTGAGGGTTCAGTCCTGCTTCCCAAAGGACTCCTGCACTTGGAGGTGGCCTATGTGGGCCGTGTGACCCGGAGAAGCCAAAAACCTTCCCGTGCCGCTGCCTGCTCGGCTGAAAATGATGATCAATGGTGCAGTCGTGGATGGGCATGAGCTAAGGGTGTGGCACGGCTGGTCCAGGGCAGGGGCTCCAGACCACCCACTCTAGTGACTGCAGAGGCAGAGCTGAGCCGTGGGGCCCTGTGGTGGTGTGTGTGGAAGGGGCACAGCACTGTCTGCATGGTTCCCACTGCCCAGAGGCCACTGGGGCCGGGGTCCAGTCCGGACCCTCACTGCTCAGCTCTGTGACTTGGGCAAGTCACTCACCATCTCTGGGTCGCAGCTTCCCTGCAGGTGAAAAGGATGGTGCTGGGCCCTCTCAGGACATGCTGAGCCCCGAATGAGGTGGTGTCTGTGACCCGGCACCGCAGCCAGCAGAGCACTGGCAGGGTGCCAGGGAGGGACAGTCACACTGACTGGAATGGTGAGCATCCGACTGGGCTGGGCATGTGGGGTCAGCGGCACCGAGTGAGCAAGCCACCGAGGAGGAGAGAACGTGGTCAGAACTATGGCGTGAGGCCACTTAATCCATAGCTGCGAATTGGCTCCATTTGCCCTCATGAGGAGCTAGGAGAGCTGGGAAAATGAGCGTGTGGAGGAATAATGGTGCACGCCAAGGGTCTGGTGTGAGACTGGGGCTGAAGTGCCCTATTTGATGGTGGCAGGCAACTCTCCTGAAGGTTCTAGGGCCCGGGAGGTGGGTGGGGCGACTCGGTATGTGACTCGGAACACACCGAGGCCTTAAGGACGGTCCTGCTTCTGAACACTGAACTCCAGGTCAGTCTGCCCAGCCCATCCCTGTGGCCAAGGAAGGTCTCTGCTCTGAGTGAGCGGAGCAGCCAGCTAGGGCGAGGGGCCCACTGGCTGGCAAAAGGCCCGTGTGCAGCGTGCTCCTAGCCAGCACCAGCCCTGACAGCTCAGGGCAGGGAGCGCTCAGGAGCTGGCTGTAAGGTGAATCCCGCTAGTCCAGTGGTGTCTCAAAAAATCAGAGCTACATCCCCACGGGAAGATAATCCCAAATACCCACAGTCCTGGGAGCCAGCAGGGCCTGTGGATGTGAAAACACCTGTCCAGGAGGGAGTGTGGTGGGTTCAAAGTGCTTTTGTTCATCCCTCGGCTCCCTCTGCAGAGACCAGAGGTTCCCTGCATTTAAAGAAATATGAGTCGAAAATACCTGTTTTTATATAGTATTCTGTTCAGTTCTAATGACGCCTGAGTGACTGGCCTTGAGCACATGCACTGGAGCGTCTGTCCTTGCCTGAGGCTTGGAGGAAACCCCCAAGGCGGGAGGGAAGGTGTGGGGGACACACTGGCCCCTCCCACCTTTCTCCTCTGCCTCCTCTGGCCCAAAACAAAGCTGAAATTCCCAGAAAGCACCCACCAGCCACGTTCTCCTGACTGGGCGACACTCCCACAGGCTGCTGGGCCTCCCTCTCCACGAGGGTCCAGTGGAGACACGCCCATCTGACGCTGTATCTCATGCAGAATTATCACGGAAGGCGTTGCCGGATGCTGTGCTTTCCCCTCATAGGACAGCTCCTGCTAAACGCCCTGAAGAGCAGGCCTGGGAAAGAGTCTTGTGAGTTGGGCACGTGCTGCTCCTCATGGCAGCAGAGCCGGCCGGGCTTCCTTCTTTGCTGAGACTCCCAGGAAGATCAGAGTTAAACATGTGCCCGATGACAGTTATGAACCGACAATGGGTTTCTGGTACACTTTCTCTTTGTCTTCATTCTAAATAGAATCAGAATAGAAGTTTGCTGAAACCCCGTGGTCCAGGAGCTGGGCAGTGAATGAACTAGGAGGACTCAGAGTGGCCCGTGGGGTGGTGGTGAGAGGAGCTGGTCCGGCCTCCGGGAGGTTCCCTTTGTTGTAGGCTGTGGGTTGTCATGAAACCCAGTGCTCATAGTTCTTAATTTGCCAGCGCCTCACTGATGGGAGAGATTGTCGCCTGGCTCTCTTCCCCCGGAAGGAGTGGGTGTTCCGTCAGAGGCCACAGAGCAGCCCCAGGCTGCTGGTTGAGTGGCTGGGAGTGTGGAGGTTGGGGGCGGGGTGAGAGGATGGGGGAAACTGCTGGACCGGGCTGGTGGCTTTGGGACCTTCTGTGTGTGTGAGACAGATGAGACACTGTGGACACTTACCTGAGAAGAGCCCAGCCCCTAGTGAGCTGTGGACACTGGGGAAGTAGGTGGGCCTGTGGACCTGGGTGGGGGACCCTCCTGGGCTGGGAGGTGGCTGCAGAAGGCTGCTGGGGGCTGGTCCCAAGGCTGTGGCTTTCCGAGATGAGCTGCTGCAGACACGCAGACAGCCCAGCTCCGGTCCTCCAGGGAGGCACGCAGAGCGTTTCCGCAGCTCTGGGCAATGTGGCAGGGCTGAGGCCTCAGTGCGGGAGGAGGTCTGGGCAGAGGGGTCTGCTCCTGGTGACCCACTTGGGCAAGGCTGTCATAGGCTGAGTTGTGACAGCAAGACCCCCAGTCTTTCTTGGGCACCTCTGTGCCCAGTTCTCTGCCAGGCCCTTTAGAGAAGCAGCAAATGTCGGAGGAATACATGGACAGATAGAAGGGTCCCACTCTCTGGGGGTCAAAGTCAACATCGCAGAGGCTGGAGACACATGCATACCCATGGCCCACACATTCACACAGGCCCCGCATTCCCTACACCCGTGTACACCTGTGTACACACCTTTACCCTTGCATGCACCCATGTTCCCAAGCACACACCCCACCACCCCACACTCCCTTGCTTGTGCACACACCCATGCACCTCTGCGTACATTTATCTCAGAACAAGTTTCCCGAGTCTTGCAAGCGGTAGTTTTGGCCAGTGCCTCTTGGGCTCGGGGCCAGGCCCTCCTGTCTTTTCCCATCGGGGAGGGGCTCTCTGGATGCTTCCAGTCCTGTGTCCCTCAGCCCGGTGACCCCAGGGTGATGACTTCATCCTCCAGAGCCTCGCTCATCAATCTGTGAATTGGGGCCGATGGTCCCCACCCTGCTTGCCTCACAGGGTGGCGCCCAGGCTTCATTACCGTGAGATACAGGAGGAAAGAGTGTTAGTATACTGCAGCTGTTTTCCAGACAGTCAAATGCTGCTGTTGTTGGCCCCCATGTGGACTCCAGGATTCCTCCACCCCAGTAACCGCTGTCCTTGGTAGGACAGGGCGCTGTGGGAGGTCGTGAGGAGTCTGGCCAGTTCTGAGACCCCCATTCTACCTGGTGACATTGGAGGGGCATAGGCCCCCCTGCCCTCAACCTTTACTGGGGTCCATGGTCCAGTGGGGCAAGTAGGGGTCTCAGCTGTCTGGCTGCGGGCCCTGGGGACAGGTGAGAGAGTTTGGCAAAGGCCTGTGGGGGCTATGGGGAGGTGGAAGCCCCCTGATCAGAGCACAAGGCTAGAGCAGGGTCCTTCGTCCGAGAGAACATCATCTCACTTCCACGCTTGGCTCTTTCTACTGGGGTCCACACCCCAAGTCCAGCCGGGAGCCCCTCCTTCAGGAGGAAGCTGGGGTTCTGTCTCTGGAGTGTGTTGGGGCTCCTGGTGGGTACCAGCAGGAGCTAGGGGGCTGCCCAGGAGCTACCACAGACCCTCAAGGTTCAGTGGACCCCTGGGGAAGCCCAGGGAATGTAGGAGGGGAGTGAAAGGAGGGTGGGGTCTATTGGCTTGTCAGAAAGCCACCCATCTTTTCTTCCAAGCTGTGACTGGGGACCAGGATGTTGGTTGTGCCCGTTTGGGTTCTGAAAGTGGGGTCTGGGGAGACCCAGGAGCTACTCCGTGGGGGCAGGGATGTGGGAGCGGGGCTACAGTAGGCACTTTGCAAGGAGCCCCTGACCAGTGGTCCCCCTTGTTGTCGCCTTCCCCCCAATCTAGCCCAAGCCCTGCACCTTAGCACTGGGGAAACAGGCCTGAGAAGCAAAGAGCTGGCCCAAGTGAAACTGGAAAAGACACCAGCGTTCAGGCTGCCCATCACTGCCAAACCCAATAAGCAGTGATAGCGATTGAACCTTTCTGGTCACTTAATCAGATGGCCAGCGAGCTGAGAAGATGGCGAGTTCATACCCTAACAGACCATCTTGTCTTTTCTTTCCAGGCCAAGGTTTTTATAGCAGGGAATAAACAAGGTGCGGTGAGGGGGATGGAATTCAGGGGTCAGGTAGAAGGAACTGCAGCAGTCCTGTGCTGGGGCTGCCCGCTCCCTGGAACACAACGGCTGGGTGCCTGCACTTGTCCTCAGGGGGTCGCCTCTAGCAGGGCCCCGGGAGGTCGGCTGTTTTCCCAGGGGCCAGGATGGGCCTTCTCTGTAGTTTCTGAAACAAAAGCTTTAACGTATACATTTCTTGCTAGGCTTATAACTATTTACCTTAAACTAAACTTTTCCAACTCTTAAGTCCCTATCACAAGGTCACACTGAGAATAGGAGTAGAATCTAGGTCTCCTGTCTCCTAGCCCTGTGCTCCTTCCTGTGCCTGGGAACATGGGGCTTTGGCTGAGAGACATCTTTTATGGAGGATAGTGTGGACACATGTACTTGCATGAATGAAGCCAGCTTGTAGCAATGGCCTTGTGGGCCGGAGCAGCCAGAACGGGCTGCTTAGAGGAAGAGGTAAAGTCTGGTTCCCCAGAGAGGGTGGGTGAGGTACGTGGGGAGCGACTTCGGCCAGCTTGTCATATCTCTCATTGGTTGAGCCTTCCCGAGTCGTCCTCAGTCGAACCTTACCCTGTCCTCAGGATGCGCTATGAAGGTTTATTATCGTAGCGCATAGCTCAGCCCCCGTTTACAGATTTGGTCGTTGAATCTATAAATGTTATCCGAGCCAGTGTTCTGTGCCAGGTCCTGTACCCCACTAATGGGACCCCGAGGGGGCCAGACTGACTGGCACGGCCCTTCAGGGCCACAGTCTGATGAGGGAGCCAGCATGGTGGCCTCCCAGCTGGGAAAGAGCTGTGTGATCTGGGACCAGTTACTATTTCTCTCTGTGCCTCAATTTCTCAGCTAAAGAATGGGGATAAGGAAGTCCCTTCCTTCTAATATTTATAAAGGGCTCAGAACAGCCAGGCACATTGAAAGTGCAGCCTGTGTGTGTGTGTGTGTGTGAGAGAGAGAGAGAGAGAGAGAGAGAGAGAGAGAGAGAGAGAGATTAGGGTGATCAAAAGGGACAAGCTGATTGTAGGTGTGACAAGCTGTGACAAGTGCTACACAGGAGGGAAGCAGAGGGAGAGGGAGCTTTCCAGAGAGCTGGAGAGCTTCCTGTCTGACCCTGACGGGGTGTGAGCTGGGGTGTGAGCTCCAGGGGTACGTGCGACAGGCAGACTCACTGACCCTCACTCTTGGAGTTTGTGCATTTTACTGTGTGTAAAACAGAACTCAGTAAGCGAGGCATATATACATAAAGGAAGAATAGAAGGTGGAGAGAAAATGAGGGCAGTCAGGGAGGGCTTCTGAGAGGAGGTGACATTGGGGGGATTCCTGGGAGAGAAGAAAACTCTAGCTGTGGAGAAGAAAGATGAGGAAACGGAGGCTCTAAGAGATTTGGGACCACACTCAAAGTCAGCTGTAGGGGTCAAGTATGACAGCCCAGCCCTCTCCCTGCTCCTGTGCCTACTCTCAGGGCCTTGGCACTCAGAGAAGGACTGTTCTCATTTGTCTGGGAAATGATCCCCTAAACACGGACTGAATGGGATGGGAGCTGGTGAGAAGCTCCACCTCAGTGCAGCACAGAGTGCAGCCCACGTCCCCCACACCATCCCCCCACACCATCCCCCCAGCTGTGAAGCTCTCTGGACCCTCCTCCTCTCCCTCCCCTCCCTCCAGCTCCTTTCCTCCATAGCCCATCCCCCCAGGCCCCAGCCAGGGACCCCCAGCTTCACCTGACCTGCCTCTGCCCTCACTCTGCTTGCCGCCTAGAGGGAGGTTCAAGTTGAGCCAACAGAGAAGGAGCCAGGCAAGAGTGCTGGCATAGGCACAGACTCGAGAGGGCGCAGCTTGTCTGGGACCAGCTAGTTCCTTCTTCAGGCAGAACCAGAAGGGTCTGGGGCTAGGGGAAGCAGGAATAAGGCGGGAAAGGAAGGCAGGCCCTGCACACCTGGGGAGGAGTCAGCCAGGAGAGGATGATGGAGGGGGTGGAGGTGGGGGGGTGGACTTAAATGGGGTGGGGAGTGAAGGGCGCGGGGAGAGGTGGGACTGAGGACCACACCTGAAGCCATCCAGCTATGGGCTTGGGAGTTCTTGAGAGGAGAGAGGGAACTTTGGTGGAGGCGAAGGTGCCAAAAGTGGGGCAGAGTGAGGAGGGGGTCCAGGAGCCGGCCTGGGGTCCCCACAGGACAGAGTCAGGTCAGGCCAGGGGCAGGGAGAGGTGTTAGGGGTCTGAGTGAACAAAGGATGCAGAGAAGACAGAACAGGGAGGGAGGATGGAGCGTCTGGAGTCCTGCAGCTAGAGCCTCCTCGGGACAGAGCGGGGGCAAAGCTGACGTGGCGAGTGGGGTGACCGAGCATCTGTGCCTGGCACTGTGAGCCAGAGCTGTGTGGGCGTGGGAAACTGAGGGGCTCTGTGGGAGGACACGGCAGCAGCAGCAAGGGATTCATGGTTTCCAGGCTGGGGAGTGGAGCAGGGACACTAGAGCCGGCGGAGGGCTTGCCCAGTGCCCTGCACTCCCAGGCGAGGGCGGGCAGGTGAGGGAGCAGCTCCAGGGATGGAGGAACAGCCAAGGGGCAGCGAATGCCAGAGCCCACTGCCTTCCTCCCCCTCCCACCCCCCACAAAGTTTATCTTTGCCTAGGGAGCTTGGCCCAGAGCCTTCCCCACATAGGGCGCTGGCAGAGGAGGAAACCAGGCCAGGGGTGGCCCAGAGTCCTGTGTGTGCCGAGCGAGACGGCGAGACGGCGCTGATCCAAATCCCAGCCTTGGTTTTCCACCCTGGTCCCCAGCCCTGCTCAGCTAGAAAACAAATGTGGTGGGGTCCTGGGGACAGCTGGTCCCTACTCTCCTGGTTCTGGGCTTCCTCTCACTGTATGCCGACTCCTCCCCCTCTCCCACTGCTCTGAGCAGGGCTGCTCCAGGTCCAAGCTCATTTCTGGTGATGGGCCGTGTGCTTGGCAGCCACATCCCAGGGCTGAGTACCACTGAGCAAGGGTCCTGGCACTGCCCACCTGCTCCCTGCCTGGCCATCGTGCATCCTGTGGGCATGACCCTGTTTTTATTCCATTTTGCACAGCTGTGGGCTATGGCTTGGAGCTGTGAATGTTTGCCTGAGGTCACACTGAGTCATTGGAGAAACTTATCCCCAATCCCAACCTTCACTCTACCAGGTTGTGACCGCCCTCAGCTAGGGTCCTCTCTGCCCCCAGAGTCTATTTCTGGGTCCTCAATCCTGTGCCTTCCCATGGTAAAAATGAGACTCAAGGGAGTGTGGCCTCTGGCCTGGGGCCCCAGGGCTGTTGTGTGATTGGACTTCAAAACCTGCCCAATTTCCTCTTCACTTGCTGCCCCAGAAAGGGAGGAGGAGCTTCTCTGGCCTTGGAACCCTCCCAAGCTCTCAGCCCCCTTCCCAAGGCCCTCCTGAGCCACCAGCCAAGCTGCTTGAGGCTGGCCCTCAATCCAGTCTAGAGGCTCATTGGACCACAAGTGAGGGAAACCTGTATTCCACTCCTCCTTGTGTCCTTCATAAGCTGGGCGCCTTGGGCAGGCCCCAGGCCTCCCTGAGCCTCCACGTCCTCCTCTGCAAAGTGCGGCCAGTGGCCCCCCCAGGGTGGCTGCCATGAACCCGACCTTCTGTGCCGACCTGCCCGCAGCTCCTGTACGACAGCCCCAAGGCCCGGCAGGAGGTGGAGCACCACTGGCAGGCCTCGGGTGGCCCCCACATTGTGCGCATCCTGGACGTCTACGAGAACATGCACCACAGCAAGCGCTGCCTCCTCATCGTCATGGAGTGGTACGTCAGTGCCCCTTGGGCCCCAGGCTCCTGCCGTTCTTCCAGGGGCTGTCTGTCCAGATAGCAGCCCCAGGAGGGCCCCTGGCCCCTGAGGAAGGGCAGAGAGGCAGCTGCAGGCCCTGGTCCGGGAGACCTCTCCCAGGGTGGGAGGAATGGGCTGGAAGATGGCCTCCCCGGGGTGCTCTCTGCTCTGCGAGGAGGTGCTGGACAAGCTGTCAGAGGAGGCCACCACACCTGAATGTGGGCAGGAGTGGGAGTGGGGGGAAGAGCGGGACACACCGTCCCCTCAGCTTTCTTCTTCTTGCCTGGGTTTGTGCTCTCACGGTCCCATCAGATGCTGGGTGAGCAGGACCCAGCGTCGGCGCCCAGTGCAGCCTTCTCCACCCAGGGCTCCTGCCACTAGCTCTGTGGCTCAGCCCTAGCCTCCCTCAGATCCTGGGGCCCACGTCTGGGCCTCCAGCTCCTCTCCCTCTGCCTTTGGGGTCCACTTTATCCTATAGGTTAGTAGCTCTTGAGTCAGATTTGGGGTTCAGACCCTGGCACTGTCCCCCACTTAGCTGTGTGACCTCGGGCAGCTATTAACCTCTCTGAATCTCTCCAACTCCCATGTGAAATGTGGAGGAAGATCTTAATGTGTGTCCACCCTGTACTTGACTCTGTTCCAAGTGCTCCACGTGTACTGCTGATTCGGTCTTCACAACTCTGTGTGGCTGGTGCTATCATCCCCTTTTTACAAAAGAGGTAGCTGAGGCACAGGGAGGTGAAGGGACCAGCCCAGGGTCACACAGCAGCACACATGAATCATTTGCCCAGGACACAGCACACAGTAGGTGCTCAGAAAACAGTGGTCATGGTGATAACTGACATCCCTCACTTGGGGGAAACTGAGACATGTTGGGGGGTGGGGTTGCCCAAGCCTCAGCCCAGTGGGGGCGGTGCCACTGGAAGGACACCACCCTTCCTAGTTCCAAGAGTTCAGTCTGACCAGGCTGACAGGCCACCACACTCTAGGCCGTTTGGGCACAGGGAGCTGGCAGGGACTGTTCCCCAGGGGACGAGCAGCAGGGCCTGGGCCCTTGATTTGGGGCAGGGGCGGGCTGACGCCGAGCCTCCCTCTCCCTGCTCACAGCCCCCTTTTCTTGTAGCATGGAAGGTGGGGAGCTGTTCAGCAGGATTCAGGAGCGTGGCGACCAGGCTTTCACTGAGAGAGGTACATGCGCGCAGCTGGATCAGTGGGGGGATTCGGACTCAGATGGACCCCACTGAGTTGCTGTGTGTTGCTGGGCAAGGCCCTGCTCCTCTCTGTACCTTGGTATCCCCAGCTGAACAAGAGAGGCTGAGACAGAGTGTCCCTACCCTAAGGAGTTCCGTGGGTCTGTGACATTGTTGGAGATGGGTTCTCTGTGGTCTTGGGAGGAAAGGTCCCAGAGCTTCTGGCACCAACCAGCAGCTGAGCTGGGGAGAGGTAGCCCAGGCCCGAGGGAAAAGGTCTAGGTGGGTGAGGGCATCCTCAGAGGAAACTAGGGTGCCTGGGGCAGGCGTATGGAATAGGGGTCCTGGGTTGCAGAGTGCTGCTGCTATCTTGTGCTGGCCCTGGGGGAGCAGGGGGCACACCCCAGGCCACCTGACCTCTGACTGGCATCACTCCCCCCTCCTCTGTGTCTACAGAAGCTGCAGAGATCATGCGTGACATTGGCACGGCCATCCAGTTCCTGCACAGCCATAACATCGCCCACCGAGACGTCAAGGTGAGGCTTCGGGCCCCAGGCTGGGGGCCCAGGGAGGGAAGTGAGATCCACACCCCTATGGCTCCCAGCACTCAGTAGATGGGGGCCCAGTCCCTTGAAGGCCTCTGCTTCCTGGCCCGGGCTGGTCTGCTCAGCTTCTTCCCTGCTTCCAGCATGCTCATTCTGCCTTGGCTAGATGGGTCTCCTCGATTTATTTTAATAGCGTGATGCCAACAGCCGTGAGCACAGCCGAGTGCCCACTACAAGCCAGGAGGCCCTGGCAAGCATCTTATTTAACTCTCACCGAACCCTGTGAAGTTAGCTGCCGATGCCCATTTGACAGATGAGAAAACCGAGGCTCAGAGAGAGATTAAGTGTCTTACCCAAGGCCATGAAGTTGCCACCCTAGGGTTCATTCATTCATTTGTTCCCTCAGCAAGGAATTTTGTGAGCATGCAAAGGGCTGGGCCTCAGGCAGGGGCTGCCTGACACTGTCGGGGCTTCTGTGGAGCCGTAGCTTCCATAGGTTAGGACTGCTCGCTCTGCCCTGTGGATGTGCTTCACGGATGTGGTAGGTGCTGGAGCTCTGCTCTCCCAGTTTCCTACTAGAGAGGACAGGGTCTTAGAGGTCATCAGGTTCAGCCCGAAGAAAGGCAAATGGAGACAGCCCTGCATATGCGCGCAGGTGCCAGTCACCACAGGAGCTAAATCCAGGAGTCCTGGGCCCTCTGCCCAGGCCAGCAGTGTGGCCTCCTAGGACTTGTCTCTTCCCGGGACTGGGCAGAGGAGCTGCGGGGCCAGCTGCTGCATCAGGGCCTTCCTCTGGCTGGGCCTCGCCAAGCGCACAGCTCTCGCATTCTGGATACACGTGCAGCCACGGCACACTCACCTGCTGAACTCTGGCTTTGTTTGGCTTCCTTTTTCCCCAAAGGGAGGAAAACCTTCAGCAGAGGAGGTTCCCTTATGTAGGCAAAACCTGCCTCCCTGTTTTTATCCTGAGCCAAGGTCACTCCACTCTGGGACTTTAGCCAACACCCTGTCCTGCTCTTCTCTATGGGCCTGGCTCCTACCCATTCATTAAAAACCAGCTTCAGGGCTGCCTCCTCCATGCAGACCTCCCCACTGCCTTCATCCCTTCATCCCCTCTGTGCTCTGCAACTGGGAGGAACTGTCTCTGGGCAGCTCCAGGGGCCTAAACAGCGGGGGGGCCTCCTCGCTGAGCGTCCTCAGGTGGGGCGGCCCTGCTAGCTCATTCGGGGCTGGGTACAGGACCTGTGCTTGGCAATGCTGTCTCGTGAGCACCCCGTCTTCCCCCAGGACCCTTACTTAGCATTTCACCGAGTATCACCAATGCAGGCTCAGAAGTTCCTGTCCCCGGGCTCTCTGTGGGACTTGGTTCTGTACGACTTTGAATTCTTGCCTCAGTTTTCCCTCTGTGAAAGGGGGTATTACCTCCCAGCCACCTTGGTCTTTTCTATATTTCTCCCACGTTGTTGGAGACAAAGGCCCAGGCCTTTTTCAGCAGATAGACTGGTTCCTCCTGCATCGTTTTGATTCAAGTGAGAGAGGAAGTGTGGCTGAAGGTCACCTTGGGACTCTGCCCCCACCTGGTACCCAACTCCAGACTGATGTTTTCTTTCCTGGTCCAGCCTGAAAACCTGCTCTACACGTCCAAGGAGAAAGACGCAGTGCTCAAGCTTACTGACTTTGGCTTTGCCAAGGAGACCACCCAGAATGCCTTGCAGACACCCTGCTACACTCCCTATTATGTGGGTGAGTGCTGGGGACAGGCTGGGTACCTTCCTACCCCCATAGAGCCCTGTGGTGCTCTGGGGCAGCCAGAGGGTTAAAGCCCAGTAAGGAGAGAGGGGGTTCTGCCTACATGGAAGCAGTGATGGAGTGGCGGGGGGGGGGGGGGGGGGTCCGGAGACTGCAAAAATATTCTCCCAAACTTCAGCTTCTGCTTTTGTAAATAGATCCAGGAAAATTCTGGCTGTGGCCTGTGAGCAGAATGACATCACAGCAGCTCTAAATATATACACGATAAAAGGCTGCCACCAGTGCCCGACGCAGCCCAGCTGTGGTGGTTTTTCTCCTTCCCTGGGTCTTACCTTCCTGGGATTCATATTCAGAAAGTGAGCGGGCCTTTCCTCCTAAGGATCGGACACGGGACAGCAACCGCCTGTGTCTTGGGAAAGCGTCCCTCAGGCCAGGGCGTGGGTAGGACCTGGGGTGAGCGCAGGCTTGTGCTTCCTGGAGAAGTTCCTCACTCCCCTGTGAGCGGGGACACCCCAGACCTGGAAGAGTCCCCTCGGACATTGCCTGGCCCAAGAGCCGAGGAACGCCCCCCTTCACCAGGGGCTCTCCCTAAGCGGAGCCTTCCCAGAGAGCCGCTAAAGGGGTGGGAGTCCCCAAGACCGTGGCACGCTGTTCATCAGGACATATTTTGCAGTATTTTAACTTAGAAAACCCTTCTGGCCTGCCCCTCAAGTTGTCCTCCTGGGAAGACCAAGGTCCCGTGGGTGGAGGCAAAGGTGGCAGTGGAGCCCACAGCCCTGCCCCCAGTCCCTCCTTGCCCTGTTTGTTCAGGGGACAAGGGACACAGGACAGCTGGTGACCTTTCACCTACGACAGAACCTCACCAAGCCCCAGAGTGGCCCTCTCCCCCTGCAACGCCCCCACCCATACCAAGGCTGAGCCCGCCCCGAGGAGACTGTCGTTCTCACAGCGCAGCCTCAGTGTGGGTTAATTTTTTCTGGGAGCTGTTTGCCTCCCCCTATTTCACACACATGCTGCCTTCCCAGAAGGTGCCAGACACCAGTCTGCTCTGCCCTGCCCCTCAGTCTGGGTGCCTGCTCCCCACCTCACCCAGGCTTCAGGCTCCTGCCTGGGCTCTGAGACCCTTGGAGCTGAGAGCCCCCCTGTGCCCTCTGCTCTGGTAGCTCCTGAGGTCCTGGGTCCAGAGAAGTATGACAAGTCGTGTGACATGTGGTCCCTGGGTGTCATCATGTACATCCTGTGAGTAGTACTTCCTGTGTGCCCCGGGTACCTCAATGCCACACGCCCTTGCTGAGCCCCAAGCAGGTCACTTTTCATGCAGGCTGCCTTTCCCTTCTGGTCACGGGACACCCTGCCTACAAGGCCTCCTGAAGGCCTCTCCATACAAGGGCAGGGGGCTGGGAAGAGCCTGGGGCCAGGGGCAGAGGGCTGGGGGCAGAGGTGATGTCTGGCCGCCTGTCCCCCCAGGCGGGAGCTGGGGTGGGGAGAAAGGGTCTGCCTTGGCACTCCCCCACGCCTGTGCCAAATGACCTCCACTCTCCCCCAGCCTGTGCGGCTTCCCGCCCTTCTACTCCAACACCGGCCAGGCCATCTCCCCAGGGATGAAGAGGAGGATCCGCCTCGGCCAGTATGGCTTCCCCAACCCTGAGTGGTCAGACGTGTCCGAGGACGGTGAGTGACCACTCTGCCCTGGACCTGTCAGCCCTCATTTGGGGAGATGCCGCTTTGGTGTCAAACCGGCCTGTGTGCTGGCGCTGGCTCCCCCATAGCCCCGCTGTGTGGCCCTGGGCAAGTCGCCAGACTTCTTCGAACTTCAGTTTCTCTCTCTGTCAAATAGGCTCAAAATTTGCCTCCTCGACACTTCCTCTAACTGCTGTGCCTCATTCATATTTCCCCTGTGGGGCCCACAAACAAGCCTGCCCTGTCAGCTGGTCGTTGCTGCTCGACAGATGACCCCAGACGCTGGCAGTTATTAGCTCACTGTTACTGTGGGTTGGGAATTTGGGGGCACGTGCAGAGCCGGCGGTGGGTGGGGCTGGCTTCGGGGGAACTCCACCACCTCACCACATCCCCCCTCCCCAGCCAAGCAGCTGATCCGCCTGCTGCTGAAGACAGACCCCACGGAGCGGCTGAGCATCACACAGTTCATGAACCATCCCTGGATCAACGTGAGCACTGCCTGGGACTGTGACGGGCAGGGTGGCAAGGGCGGGAGGGCAGCAGCTCAGGAGGCCTGGGCGCAGGCCACAGAGGCGTGGTAGTGCCCCCCCCTACAACTTCACTTTCCCGCTGCTCCAGTCAGGCTCCTTCACCTCCCTGGGCCTCAGTTTCCCCATCAGAGACCAGAAGAAGGGGTGCGGGGAGGGAGCCAGTGAGGTCCCAGGTGCGTGCAGGCCCTAACCCACGGGCTCGGGGCTCCTTGCAGCAATCCACCGTGGTGCCACAGACGGCGCTGCACACAGCCCGAGTGCTGCAGGAGGACAAAGACCACTGGGACGACGTTAAGGTGGGTGGACTTGGCCTCAGTTTCCCTGCAGGTTCCAGGGCTTTGGAAAACGGGACTCCAGGATGGTAGCTAGCTGGAGTCTGGGTCTTCAGCCCCTGCCCCGTGCCCGGTGCACAGGGCATCTCTGATGGCACCAGGGGGCCCACCGTGGCGTGTGCAGCCTTGAGCTGCCCTGCCCTCCTCGGGGTGGCGGTCCTGGCTCACTCCTTCAATGAAGGGGGCTTTGGGCCAGGGGCTCAGTGAAAGGCCTTTGGACCCAAGTTTCGGCCAGAACCTGTCTTAAAATTTATACTTGGGAGGGGCTCAGCCTGGTTTCAGACACATCAGAGGCCAAGTTTCAGCCTGGGGGGCAGCAGCTCTGAGCCCTAAGACTCCCATGGCACAATCTTCAGGCTCCAGTGCCTGGCGTGCCCAGTTAGATAGCGCCCCCTGCGGGCCTTGTGTTTCTGAGTAGGCGACACTGCTTCAGGTTCCTGTTCTGGTTACCCTGGTGTGGTCCCAGGAGTGTCATTAAGGCACGTTCTGTGCCTTAGAGGATCAGCACAGTGCCTGCCACAAAGGATTGTGTGGTGCAGATGGACAGGCCAGTGCTGGGCACACAGTGGGTATGTGGGCCACAAAGGTGGACCTTGCTGCCACTGATGTTATGGAGGGGCTGCCCAGGCAGGAGGGTGATGGCTGTTGAGGTCCCCATGTCCTGATATGTGCCCCCAGGAGGAGATGACCAGCGCCCTGGCCACCATGCGAGTAGACTACGACCAGGTGAAGATCAAGGACCTGAAGGCCTCTAACAACCGGCTCCTCAACAAGCGGAGGAAGAAGCAGGCAGGCGGCTCCTTGGCCTCGCAGGGCTGCAACAACCAGTAGCTCCTGGGCCGCGGGGCAGCCGGCCTCTGAGCCTGGGGGATGGACTGCAGTGGACCGAGGCCCTGCCCCAGGGGGCCCAGGGCCATTTTTTTTTTTTTAAAGAACTATTTTATTGTGTTTTAATTTGTCACTTACAACTTCAGGATGGGGGACTGTGACCCCAAGCCTCCTTCAGAGCCCCAGTTCAGGCTCAGGTCTTAGAGAGGGGCAGTGCCTGGGGTTGGGGAGCTGCCTGCGGGTCTACAGTGCCTTTGCCCAGAGGGGCCTGAGAGCCCCTGTTCTGCTCTGACCTGGGTGTGGCCTTGGACTTGCAGGACACCTGTGGTTGTGGCTGGGCTTCCCTCCTTCCACAAAGACACCCCCCTGTGGTGTGGGCTGATGGGCCTGGCCTTGGGAAAGGCAGCGGGCCATTGGTTGCCATGGTGACCAGGGACAGAGTTGCTGTCTGTGAAGGCTGAGTGAGTGAGCAAGGGAGGGAGAAGGGGCAGTTGAGGGTCCTCTGCCTTTGCCTTCTGGGGAGGCTGGTCTTTCTCCCACTGCTTGTCCCTCTCAGGCTCAGCCTCTTTGGCCTCCCAGAGGCCACAGGGTCAGTCTGTCTGTCTCCCTGGGTGGTCCAGCCCTATCTTGCTGCAACCCATCCCACAGGACCCGCCAGCCCTTGGAGCTCCTCCTCCCCACTCCCTGGGCCCGCCCTCCGTTACTAGCCCCAACCCAAAGAGTGGCCTCTCATCTCAACTGAGGGTGGGAGGTATTTTTAATGCTTTTCTACTTTGGAAAATGTCACTGTGACAAAAACTGGTACAGTTTCTCTGCCTCCACCTGCCACGGGATCCCAGGCAGGAGAGCCCCTCTCCATAATGGTTCATTCTCCACCCTGCCCTGGTGGACTCTGGTACTTCTGTGAGAGGGGATAGCTGGGGGGCAGGCCCAAGAGGCTCCCTGGTAATCAGGGGTCTCTATTTATGCTCCAGAGCAGACCCGAGGCAGTGGAGGGCTGCTGAGTAGCACTTAGAAAGCCTGCGCCGGGCCTGAGCTGAAGCGGAGAGCACTCCTCCTTGCCAGTCCAGGCTTCCCCGGCCCATGCTGCCCCTGCCTGGGGCTGACAAGTGCCTGCCTCCCAGCCTAGGAAACCCGAGACCACGTCACATAGGACAACACTGCTAATAAACACCATTTTGGCATTTTCCCCCGGTTCTTGTGTTTCTCTTTGTTTATATGAGTGGACAAAAGTGGCTCAAGGCAGCTGCTCATACCCACTGGATTTCAGCCCTGCTGGGGATGGTGCCTCGGGCTGGGGGGCGTGTTAGGCTGGCTCTAGCGCCACTGTGGCCTCTCCAGGCATGGTAAGGTCAGAAGAGCGAAGGGATGGCAGCTGCCTCGTGTCCCCAGCCCTGTGCCACCCAGTGCAGTGTGTGTGATGCCGACCCCCAGCCCTGTGTGTGCCAGCGTCTTCCCACAGTGGCCACCCCCAGCTGTGTGCCAGCCTGCTGAAGGGCAGGCACGGTGCCTACTGCAGCGCTGAGCTATTTTCAGAAGCTGCCAGATTTCGTTTGGCAGCGAGAATATTGGGGAGGGGAGGGGGCGGGACACTGGAGACTGTCTTTTGACTACTCCAGCAACGGAGCACCCTCAACCTGCGGGGGCCCTTGCGGGCAGCCTGGGGCGGGGGTGGGGGGCCTGACTGTGGCATATTCTCCCAGGTCCTATCTTGAAACCTCCTGGATTTCTGAGAGCACACCGGGCTGTGCTTTTGCAGCAGCAGCATGCCCTCCTCCACCTCCCTTCTCCTCAGGGCGTGGGGGAGGTGCGGAGCTGCTGGAAGGCAGGGACAGGCTCACTCCAGAGATGTGTGCTGCTTCCCAGCCTGGTGACCTTGGACAAGTCCTCCAGCTTTCCTGCCTCAGTTTCCTTAACTATGTAGTGGGGATGCCAGTGCCCACCCAGGGAGTTGTCTGGGGCTCCGGCCATGAGGCATGTGAACTATTGTGTGCGGGGCCGCAAGAACGACTCTTGCCCAGCACCTTTTGCCACCCGCCACCCTGGCGACTTCAGCCATCAAGGAGAGAATTGCTTGCAGCTGCTTGAGGGAAAGGCAATCCAGCCCCAAGGTTACCTCTGGGATTTTCCACACAAAAAATCAGGATTTCTCCACCCATGGGGTCTCACTCCCAAGGGCCTGCTCTCTAGAGCTGCAGCAGATGGGACTTGGTTCCCGTCCTAGGCTTCACAGAGGGTGGTGCACTCTCTGAAGGGCCTCTGGCTCCCCAGTTGAATTCTGGGGGTCTCACGGAGGCTGTGGTTCAGACCAACCCTTATCGTGGACTCTGTCCAGTGAAATGGTGGCCGGATGCAAGGCGGGTAGAGTCTGTCCGGTCACAAAGCTGCAGAGGTACAGACAGACTCCTTCCCTTAGCTACTGAGCACCCACTGTTCCTGAGACCCCGGACTAGGTGCAGGGCTGGCAGTGTGAGAGCGTCCGACAGGCGTCTCACTTCAGGGAGTTCACACTCAAGAGGGAGAGTAAAATTTCACACAAATACCTGTCTAAGATCAGGCTTGAGACGTCTGTGAAGAAAGGATGTGGCTTGAGGAGGAGATGTCATGGGCCAGTGTAAGCTAAAGAGGGGACATATGCACCCCAGTGGCTGGGCAGGGTGCCTGACAGGTTACAGGGTTAAGCAGAACTGCAGGGACTGTGTGTCCCTCGGCTCTGACTTCTGTGCTTCCCCTGGGGCTGGTCTTGATCTTCCGCCTATATGCCGTCACGCGCCATGCCAGGGCTTCAGCAGTCTCGGCATCTGCTTGGGTGACCGTCTGCCTGCCAGTCCCAGGGACGGATTCGTCCTGGCCATGCTTGGCCCATCGCTGTTGTGGGGGAGAGGGTATGCCTCCTCCTGTACCCAAGTGGGGGAGGGGTGTGCAGCAGAGGCGGTTAGCAGAAGAGAGGATGGAAGGATTGCCCCCAAGTCTCCAGTCTGCTGGGTCACTTCCAAAGGCTAATGAGGAGACTGGACTAGTGACAAGCCCAGCCCAGGTCATGGTCCCCAGATCTCGGGCATCAGGTGCAGCATTCACAGACTGAGGCTCGGAGACTGGAGGCCTGGCCAGGTCACCACCCTCTTAGGCCCTCAGTGTGACTGTCTGTGAAGTGGAAACAAATCCCTGACAGTCAGCGGGTATCGGGTGAACCAAGGATTGGCCACACGTTCGCCTCGGCCTGTTCAGACACAGGCATTTGCCTGGGCTCCATGTGACTTTTCTGGGAACTTCAATAAAGAATCTGTAAGAGATATTCACACATGTACATGTGTGAGTGCTCGTGTGTGTGCGTGATGTTTCTTCTGAGTGATGCTCCTCCCCCTGACCCAGTCGACAGCGGAGTTCTCTGTCTTGCAAACCTGGTGCTGGCTGATTTCCAATGGCCGGGCTCATTGCTATTCCACACCAGCCCCTCTCCACCCTCGTTTCAGCCCTTCCACTGTAGTGTCACAATTGAGCCTCACCATGCAGCCTGCCGCAACCCCTGCAGGGGTCTCTGTGTTTCCAGGCCTGCTTGAAGCTCTCTCTCTGGCAGGCATGGGGAAGGGGCCCAGGCCCTGGGTAGTCCGGCTCCAGATCTGGCTGCCTCGGGCTGAGCCTTTGCATCCCTAGTGCATCTTTGCAGCTGCCCCAAACCCAACAGGGTAAACTTCTCCCTGTGGCCAGCAGGCAAGGAAGGGTCTGGGAAGCCCACCTCCCACTCTGTGTATGGAGTTATTTTGTTTAGAGCCAGGAGACCTGAACTTTGGTTTGCATGCAATCTTGGGCATGGCTATTCCACTTTTTTTTTTTCGAGGTTCCCCGTCAGGAAAATGAGACATTGATAAATCAGGGCCAGATAGTTGACAGCTTGTGGGAATGCTCTGTGGTCTCAGGCATATCAAACACTTTGCTGGGACACTTTGCTGGGTCTCAATTTTCTTATCTCTTAAATGGGAGTGGACTTCACAAGGGTGGGCAGGGCTGCGGTGGAGAAGGGGAGGGTGGGCAAGTCCAAAGCCCTGCTCACCAGTGCAGCCCAGGTGTCTGCTGGATGACATGCCAGGCTGCCAGGACTCTGCCGGTTCTGTCCTCTCTGCTTTCCCTGAGCAGAAGGCCCCAGGTGACTCAAGAGAATGGATTTATTTTCTGGGGCCCAGAGCAGCTGGTCAGGGCAGGTTAATTGGGGTGTGGGGCCACCTGCTGGTCACCCGGTGAGCATTCGGTAGATGTGTGCCTACTGTGTGCCAGAGCTTGAGGGAGCTGTGGTCCTGCCTGGGTGGAGGGGGGCAGGGATCACAACAGTGTGACTGTGTGCCTACTATGTGCCAGGATGGTACTGGAGCTTCACCTGGGTCATCTCCCTTGGTTCACGTGGAGAAACTGATCCCCAGGCTCTTAGCCCCTGCCTTGCTGCTGGAGGAGATCAGAGGGAAGAATGCTACTTTTGACTGGAGACGATCATAGAAGGCTTCCCAGAGGTGGTGATCTATGAATTTGAAGGGCAAGCCAGATTTGGATAGACAAAGACTTGGGAAAAGGGTATTCTAGCTAGAGTCAGAGCCTCTGACTGATTGAGCTGCCCACTGCCCTTGAGGACTCTCTCTCTTTGAAAGCCCCTGGCAGGCCAGGATCTAGTGGTCTATGCAGTGAAGCTGGCCAGGGCTGCCAGGGAAGACAGGTGAGGCAGAGGCTCTGTCCAATGGCAGCCAGGCGGGTCCAGAGAATCAGTCATCCTTATAGGGTCATGAAGGGATCCAGGAACCTGAGGCACAGGGCTGCTTCCTGCACAAGATGAGGGGATGGGTTTGCTCGGAGCATCTACTGGGACAGGCCTCCCTGGGCTATTCGCTGGGGCAAGCCAAGCAGATGGGAGTCCTTCTGTAATGACAGAGCCCATAGTCAAAGTGGAGTGACAGGAACAGGGGGGTCTTAGGAGGTCTCTTAGAAGGGCACACTCTGCCTAGGATGAACGACACGTTGGCTATAAGAAGAGCAGGAGGAAGGGCATCCTGGGCAGAGGGAATGGGAAGTGCAAAGGCCCCGGGGCTGGGAAGACCTACACCCTGCCAAGGCCCATGCAGTGCAGATGCTGAGGGTGGTCTGCCATTTACCCAGAAGATTTTCTAATAGTCAAAAGCTTGGAGCCCTCACCAGTGTGGCCCAACTGGTTGGACATCATCCTGCAAACCGAAAGGCTGCCAGTTTGATTCCTGGCCAGGGCATGTGCCTGGGTTTGCAGACTTGATCCCTAGTTGGGGTGTGTGTAAGAGGCAACTGATCACTGTTTCTCTTGCACACTGATACTTCTCTCCCTCTCTTTCTCCCTCCCTTCCCCTCTCCCTAGAATCAAGTTTTTAAAAAAGCTTGGGGTTCAGGGAGCCAGAAGACAGTGTTGGGAAGCCGACCACAATCCTGGAAGAAGGAGAGAGTGGGTGGAGGGGCAGGAGATGGATTCTTCTTCTTCAAAGGTCATGCATGTACTCCTGAACTTGAGTCACCCCTCAGGCTTTGGGTGTTAGAGAGTCAGTTTCCCACCCCCTACCCCCAGGACCAGTGGACAGTGGTGAGAAAGCATCAGATTTGATGAGGGCCAACTACTACTTCCCAAGCACAAGACAAACCCTGAGGTTACTGCCTTGTTCTAGGACCCAGGACGGAAAGGCTTCAGCCCCTGTTCCAGCCTTGGCCCTGGCAGTCTTGGTCCATCTCGCTGAGTACCCTTTCCTGCTCTCCAGGGTTGGATTTTTTTAAAAAATTACTTACTTTTAGAGAGAGAGAAAGGGAGTGAGAAAGGGAGAGAAACATCAATGTGTAAGAGATACATTGATTGATTGCCTCTCACATTCGTCCAGCTTGGGACCCTTCCTGCAACCCAGGCATGTGCCCCAACTCACTGGGAAATCAAACTGGCGATCTTTCGGTTTGCAGGATGACACTCAGCCCACTGAGCTACACCAGTCACGGCAACATGGCATATCTTTCTATTTATTTAGGTCGTCTTTAATTTTTCTCAGCAGTATTTTATAGTCTTGTACTTCTTGCATTACATTAATTGCTGGTATTTTTACTTTTTGGACATATTGCAAGTAGAATATAAAATTGAAAAAGTTTCCCCATAGTTTATGACTAGTTTATGAAAATACAATCGATTTTTATGTATTCATCTTGTATTCTGTGGCATCACTAAACTTCCTCATCAGTTTCAACAGTTTTCTACATTTATGATATTATCCGTGACTAAAGACAGCCTCACTGCTTCCTATACAAACTTTATGCCTTGTGTCTCTTGCCTGTTCCCTGGTTGGGACTCCTAATTCCGCACAGAATGGCAGTGGGAACCGCAAAGCCAGGCAGAGAAAGTAGCTGAAGTTTTGTTTCTTGGATGGCCATTCTTTCAAGTGGGGGAATGACATGTCAGGGTTTACACGTTTAGACACTTCTTCTGGCTGCCTCTGAAGAATTACAGGGACGGAAGCGGAGGCAGGGAGACCAGCACTCCAGGTGAGAGGGGGAGGTGGTTCGGACCGGGATGACGGGAGATCTGGGATATAGCTGGAGTCGGAGTCACAGAACTCCCTGGGGAAAGAATGTAGGGGAAGGAGAGCAGCAGCAGGGGTGACTGTCAGATGTTGCCTTGAGCCACTGGGGAGATGGAGGCACTTTCTCTGGAGATGAGGAGACTTTGGGTGGGTGAGGCCACTTTCTTTTAGATGCTATTAGGTAGACATTCCAGGTGTCAGGAGCGCAGCTGGAGGGGCGGGGCTTGAGGCCCAGCGTTTGGGAGACATCACAGTGGAGATGGAATCCAGAGCCGCAGGACCAGTTCAGAGGGAAGAGGAAGAGGAGAGGGATGAAAAGGAGACTTAATCCGAGCAGAGTTTAGGGATACACCGGAGCCAGGAACAAAGGCTGAGAGGGGGCAGTTGAGGTAGGAGGAAAACCAAAAGAGTCTTTTTTTGTACGTCTCTTGAGGCAAGAATTCCAAGGAAGGGATGGCCACTCTATGGCAGGGATGTCAAACTCATTTTCACAGGGGGCTACATTAGCCTCGAGGTTGCCTTCAAAGGCCGGAAGTAATTTTAGGGCTGTATAAATGTAACTACTCCTTAACTGTTAAGGAGTTGAAATTATGCTCGGCCCTTTGAAGGCAATCATGAGGCTGATGTGGACCCCGGTGAAAATGAGGTTGACACCCCTGCTCTTGGGATGTCACTGAGCAGGCAAAGTAGGACGAGGACAGAGAAATGACCATCATCTTTTCCATCTCAGATGACCTTGGGCACCTCAGTGGAGCGACAGGGCTGGAAGTCCAGCTGCAGAGGTGGGAGCTGCAGATACAGACGTGGAGGCAGGGAGCTGGTGGAGGGGCGTGGTGCCCTCTCTCCAAGCACCCAGGGAGGAGTCCTGAGGAGCCCTAGACTCTGCCCAGAGACCAGAGCCCTCACTGGTCACGGGAAAAGAGAAAAATGGGCTCTGTGGCCTGGAAGTCAGGGCCTGGGCCAGCCAGGGCAGATGTGTGGACAAGACAGGCTGGGGAGACAGGACGGGATGAAACAGACAGAAGAACCGTGCCCAGCACCGTCCCTGGCTCTCTAGCACCAGGACCCAGCTTCCAGAAATCCTCCAGGCGCATCACCGGGAGGGGTGAGCTCCAAGAAGGATGGGAGGGTAGCCTCTGGAGTGGAGGGCAGTGCAGTGCAGAGCTGCCCAGCTCCGCACCCTGCCCACATGTGTTATTTTCCTGAAAAAGCTGTGCTGCTTTCTGTAAATTTGTCATGAAAGCCACGCGTATGCTTTGGGAAGTTGCAAAAAAGAGGGAAAGCTGCTTTTCTCGGTATATTTTACTCTGGTTTGTTTCTACACGCAACTGTTCTTGCATAATTATAACTATGCTGTGAACAGAGTTTGGGGCCTGATTATTTTTCCACTGACGGTTACATAATAGACATTCTCCATGTTGATATATGGCTTTCATTGTTCTCATTGGTGGCGGAAAATTGCATGGGGTAATGCCTCATGTTCAATTAATTTATTCCATAGTGATATTTGAGTTACTGCTAATATTTATAGACAATATTTTATTTTATTGATAGCTATGTGGATGGAACTTTTTCTCTATCCATTTTCAGAGAACCAATGTTTTTGGGGTTCCTGATATTGACTTGCCATATTGCTTGGGCAGGGATCAACTAGACCCACCCCACTGAGAAGCACTATGTGAGGCTTCATAGAGAAGCACTATGTGAGGCAACCCATTTTCATATTCCTAACCGCCTGTACACTGTCATATAAATTTTCTTTTGTATTTGATGGCCAAAGAAGGGGATCTCATTGTAGCTTCAATCCGTCTTTCCTTGATGGTTAGAGATGCTCATTTTCCCATTTGTTCCTTTTCTGGTCCTGTTTCCTCTCATGGGAAAGAGCTGATCCTATCCAGTGACTCACACTTGGAACTTTCCCAGTAGGCTCTCCCACCGGCTCACCAGGGCCTGCTGGGCCTGCTGATCCCCCCCCCCCCTGCTGTGATCCAAGGTCAACCTCTGTGTCATCCTGGACCATCTCCAGTTCCCCTGCCAGCCAGCCTCCATGGGTGTGTTCTTCTTCCAGAAAGCTTTACTAGGTCCGTTCTGACCAGTTTTTAGTGCCACTTCCCCAGGCCAGATCCACATCCAGATGGTAGGGAACCATGGACCGGTCACAGTAGCCTCCAGCCTGCCCCGAGGATTGTCCCCTAAGCTGTTGTTGACTTTGCCCCCAGTCACTCTTTCTGGACCCGACAAGCCTTTGGGAAACATGCTTTGACTGGCTGGTCAGTCTCGTCTCTCCTGACTGCTAGGAATTCTCTGTCATCTGTCTTTACCCACCTGCCACCTCTTCCAAGGAAGTCCCGGGCTCTGGCCACACTGGCCTCGTGACTGCTTCCTGTCTGTCTCTGCGTCTGTGCCTTGGTTCAGGAGCCCTCCACCAGAGTGCCCCCTTTCGTCCCAAGCCACGTTCAACCAGGCTCATCCTCTGAGGACTGCCTGCTCAGCTGAGCCTTCCTGGCTGTCTCGGTCCACCTGGCCTCCCTGCCTCTGAAGGCCCACAGCACCGACCGTCCACAGTGCTCTCTCCGTAGGAAGTCCCCCCTCACCTGTCTAATTTCACAACAGGTTGAGAAATAAAAACCCAGATGGAGGCCAAAGCATCGCCTTCTTCACTGATGAAGGCTCAGGGGAGCAAACAGCTTAGTGTGAGGCCACATGGACCTGTGAACTGAGTCCAGAATCAGGCTGACAACGACCCTCCCAACCCACCACCAAGTCTCACTTGCTCTGGGTGAGTGAGGCCCAGGGCGTCACAGCCAGTGGACTGGAAGGGAACATCAGGAGTGAGAAACCCAGACCTTCCTTGACAGTCCACTCTGCAGAGAGAAGTGCTGAATCCTGCCTGGAATGCTTGTCTAGTCCCTTTCTGTGTTTTTTGTTGCTTCAACTCCACCGTGGGCTCCTTAAGGTTAAGTAAGGTATTCACAGCTTTCTTAAACTCCCTTCCATTGGGTGGAGAGGACTTGCACTTAGCAAGCCCCTCTCCCTGCATGCATGCCCACCCAGGGCCAAGCCTGCAGTTCTGTTCTGAGGGCCTCCTTTCTCTATGGAGGCTGGCTGGAGCAGATGGTCACCCTGGGAAGGAGCAGGGATGTGAGCACTGCCATTCACTCAGGCCTTAGTCAGGAGGGTGACAGGCCCTTTCCTGAATGCAGGTTTCTATGGGGTGCAGGGCATGGGGTGCATTATGCTTGGTGCCCTTGTATGGGGTTGGCCAAAAAGTTCATTTAGTTTTTTCCATATGATAGCTCTAGTAGTGCTTACCTGTCTTTAACTTCATTTGAAACAATTTTGTTAGATTGTGACAGCTGTCATATCAGTGTACATGTAAAAACACCCCCCCAAATTGGTGAATTTTTGTGCAGCCATTTTAATATTGAAAATGGAAGGAAGTACGCAACTTTTTATGTATTATGCTTTATTATTTCAAGAAAGGTAAAAATGCAACTGAAATGCAAAAAAAAAAGATTTGTGCAGTATGTGGAGAAGGTGCTGAGACTGATGGAACGTGTCAAAAGTGGTTCACAAAGTTTCCTGATACTATTGACATTTTGGTCAAATAATTCTTTGCTGTGGGGCTGTCTTATGCATTAGAAGATGTTTAGTAGCACCCCTGGCCTCTACCCACTAGTAGCCAATAGCAGGAGATAGCCAACATACTCAAAATATCCAAATCAATAAAATTATTGGTGAAAATGAAAAATGTGTCTTTTATTTTGCTGAAAAAAATAAATGGACTTTTTGGCTGACCCAGTACTAGGAACAAGAGGCGAGTGAAACGCGTGATTGAAATGGCACCAGCAGGCTTTGCTTAACTCCTGGTTGTGCCAGGAGCCTCCTATGGGCCTTTAGTGGACTCACTGATGAACCATCAGCTCCTCAGAGGCCTGGGCTGTGAGTGGTTTTTGTCCGGGCAAGGGATTCCACGGAGAGAATCAGGCCACAGACCCACTGCTCCACTGGCTGCTGTTTTCTAAAGGAATCTGAGCCCTCACACGGCTTGGAGCCTGCCTGGTAATGCCTGGATTCCAGAACTGTGGGCGCACACACATCATTGCGCCACGTAGAGTTAGAAAAAGATTTCTCTAAAAATAACCACCGAGGAATATTTAATTTGATAGCAAGACTGTGACTAATGCATGAAACAGAGCGAGTCTGTGTGACAAGGCAGTACAATAATGGGGAGAAATTCATGTTTGACCTTTACATTGGTGCAAAATGAAACAGAGCCAAGCCTTGGCAGCTGAAGACCCCATGGCTCTAGGAAAACTGGCTATGAGCAGGGTATGTGGTGGTCATGGAGAACCGAAGGCATATTGCGGTTCTCAAGGAATCGTAAAAATAGCTCAGGGAAATCAATGCCTTTTCATGTTAAACAAAGAAAAGGGCTGGTGAGAAGCGGACACGGGAGGCCAGTGCAGCTGGGTGGGGTGACCAAATCAGCCCAGCTCCCCAAATGCAAGGAGACCCAGCATTTCTGGGAAGCGCTCTGAGTGGGAGGGCAGGGAGCAGAGCTCCAGCGTGCAGGGTTTACCGTGTGCCATCTCTGTGTTGAGGGTCTCACAGGCATCATCCTCACAAGCATCCCTGGTAGAAGCTGCTGTTATCCCCACTTGTCAGAAGAGAAAACCACGGTCAGAGAGGTTAAGCTACTTGTTTGGGGTCACCCAGCCGGGAAGTGTCCCGAGCTGGATATGAACCCAGAGACTTCAAGTTCTATTCACTGTTGCTCGGTCACGTAAAGCTTGAAGAAGTCCAAGGGCTAGCAGTAGCCCAGACAGACAGGTTGGGGCTGAGGTTTCAGCAAGGGCCCCCTGGTATCGAGTTTTCATGAAAAATCACCACGACTCCTGGCGTGACAGGTTTCCAGACCAAGATGACGTCCCTGATCGTTCCATAATTCATGACTGCATGTTATAAATTCCGAATCCATCCCCCTCAGTGCTGACTGGAGAATGAAATATTCCCCACTTTTTGGCGTTGCTCTTCCTCAGTGGTAACAGAGCAAGGATGGTCCTAGACTCCCAACTCAGGGTCTTGCATGTTCTGAGTGTGCATCTAAGGTAAAGAATTTGTTTTTGCATCCTCTACTGAATGTTTCTCAAGGAGGAATGTTCCTTGAGAATGTGGTCCCTGATCAAATTCAGGGCTAGGTGTTTCTTGGCATGCTTGGTGCTACTCTTTTCCTAGACCCTTAACCCAGGCAGGGCTGTGGGTGACAAGCAAGGTGCTGAGATGGCAGTGGAAGCAATAAGGCCCAGAAACCCTCTAGGCTCTGGAGTGTTTGCTCTGTCAGGAGGAAAGTGCTCTCCCCCTCCCAGCCTGGGAGACCTCCCCCTCCTAGCTTGTGTCTAGCTGTGCCATCTTGAAAATCCAGGAGGGACTGGCTCAAAGAGAGGGGAGGTCTGGAGTGCTCCTGGCTGTGGAGTGGTTCTGCACATTAGCTGGGAATTTGGGAATGTCCAATGGTGCAGCCTAGCCCACAACTCAAGGGGATGGTCTTTGCCTCGGATATTTCCCCCAACAAGCCCGGGATCTGCTTGCAGGGCCTGGTCCTAGGGCCTGGTCTTACTCCCACCTCCCATCTCTGCTGCTGACCCCAGGCCTGGCAATGGTTGCTGCTCCAAGATGTGGCCCTGCCTCGCAGTCCAGCTACATCTCTTCCCACTGTCCACTCATTCGCTTGCTTACTCATCACATCCTGGTCACACTGGCCTTTTCATATCTTAGAAACATCAGGCTCCCTTCTCACCTGAACTCCCTCCCCAAATGCTGCTCCCTCTGCCAGAGCACTCCCTCTCCTTTACTTGGCTGATTCGTCTGCATTGTCAGGTTCCACTTTAAATATCGTTTCCTCCGAGAAGTCTTCCCTGACTTACCAAACTAGGCCAGGCCCCTTGGTGAATGCTCCCTTCGTACACTATATTCTTCTGTCCCTGTACTTATGTCTTTAATTAGAGATTCATTTGGGTGATAATTGGTTCAATGTCTCTTCCCTGCCACCCTCGTCCCCCCAGCTAGATGGTAAACTCTGTAATAGGAAAGACTACAAACATTTTCTGCTCTGGACCTGGTCCATAATAAGTGTTCAATAAATATGCGGTGAATGATTGATTACAATTTTCCACACTTCAAGGTGAAAAGCATGTGAAGTGGTGGGGACAATCTCTGTTCCCTCTCTAGCCCTGAGCCCAGAGCAACCCAGAGATAGGGTAGGTGGTGCTATGCAGAACAGGCTTTGTTCTGCACTTAACTCAAGTGAATTGGTGAAGGCATTGCAATTGGTTGCTTTTTATGTGTAGAGAAATTACCTCTGTCCTGAATTGCAATATCTGTGCTATTTTGGGTTGTTTTTCTCTTTTGGGCCTATTTGTATTGGAGCAATAATTTCACCATTTGGCCACATAGAGGCCCAATTAATATTATAAATATGGTCCCATAAAATTCACTTCTTGACATTAGAACGTTTTGTTGCTAATTACCCTCCAAGGCTTTTAATTTCAATTCCTCTTTGGTGACTTATTGCAGAAATTCAAGGGCACAGCTATTTCCTCCAAAGGGAAAGGAGAACAAAGGAATGCCAAGTTTCTATCTACTTGCCCTTCCTGCCAGGAGGACCTTGTTTTCTTCTTCTTCTCCTTCTTCTCCTTCTTCTTCTTCTTCTTCTTTATTAATTCTATCTCTTGCCATTTTCCTAGACAGAAAAACCAACAAAAGCTGCATTGGAAAAAAGGTATACGTTTCTGGGAAAAACTTACTCATTTAAGCAATAGTTACTGAGCACCTGACGTGTGTCAGCTCCTGTGTGCCAGGTGCCAAGGGTGTCCAAAGGGACCCGGCATGGCAGTGACTCCGGGAAGCTCAGAGTCCTGAGTGGGCAGGGAGGACACACCAAAGAGCCTGTGGCGCATCCAGGTGTTCCTCACACTGGGGCTTCACAGCTTGGGCCATCCAGCAGTGCCGCTTCAGTCTCCAGGGGTTGAAATCAGGGAAGCTCTGGTCATTTCTCATTTGAAAGATCCTGGCTAACTGCAAGGAATCTGCATTGTAGCATTTTGAATGGGTTGATAAAATAGGAACAGATGGCTCAAGTTTGTCATTTTAGGGAAAATCATGAAATATTGCACAGCTTAATCTGTCCCTTTTTCACACTCTTCCCTAGCCCCTCCCCACTGCAAAGATACTCAGATGCAAAAAAATTTAAAGGAAAATACTAACAATATTCTCTTAGTCACTTAGGTCTCTTCATGTGTAAGGATCAGGACATTGTCAGTCATGTCTGGGCTAATCTACTCTGGTTGGTCTTTGTTCCAGTGTTGCCTCCTGAGAGTAGGTTTCCTCAAAGCTGTTGCTTTGGGGGAGCCTAAGGAGCGGTGGTGAAGTGAGACTGGCTTGGGTGTCTCTCTGCCATGGAGAAAACTAGCTCTGTAACGCTTTAGTAACCAGAGCAGACCCACTCCTAGGGGAACCCAGCAGGGCGGAGATGAGTCGGGAGCCGCCTCTCCACCCGCCCTGGGTTGCATGTGGGCATGAGCTCTAGCTGCAGGCAGCTCCTGACCCAGAGGGGGCAGAATGTCACCCCTATCACCTGCACTTCACCTGGACCTGCCTCTGTCCCCACTGCATTCCTCTGAAGTTTTCCCACTATTCCACTTGGATGGAGCAGCATCAGACGAGGTCAACGGCTGGGGGAGGGAGATGAGTGCTGCCCTGGCACCGAGGCCAGAGACTCTTGGGAGAATGAGCAGCGTGTGTCGCTTGCCGACTGCTTGCCCGCTTCAGTAGCAAGAGCCTCCAGAATGCTCCGGAATAAACATCATTTCTGTGGCCACACATTGTTTTATGAGCTGAGTCATCAGACTGGCTGGCTCCTTAAATGCTGCTGATTCTCCAGGCAGCAGAAAACAAGGAGAGAAGAGATAAGTGTAGCTCAGCCAGCTTTGCAGAGGGGCCCATCTCCTTTGCCAAAGGCGATGGGGGGTTTATCCTTACGGAGTTTGCTTATGTTAAAAAATTGTTGATTAACTTAAGAACCATTTAGCAGAAAAAGATGATGCTCTCTGCATTAGGTACAAAATCTGTTTGGTTGTGGGCTACTTTAAATATCCACCAATCTGAAAGCATTTCCTGCTGAAAACTCGATTCCTTTCCCACTCATCAAGTTGCAATTTGTCATCTGAGGTCATGAGTTCAGCCCCAAGGTAATAGTGGCATGCCAGGCTGAACGGCAAACTTTTTTGTTTCTTGGACAAATTGCTCCACCATGCTTATCTTTTATATGGCTCCCCAATAGCATGTCTCAATGAATTTTTAATTAAAGCCAATATGCTTATACCCAGGAAATTTACTCTAATTAACTCGAGTTTCTGAATTTGCAGATTTACGACTGGCTGAAGCAAATTGCTCAGTTCTCTTTTTCCAACCTGTGTCATTATGTTCTCGGGAAACACACGGGCAAGTCACTCACCCAAGAGTATACGGGAGTTGAATTCCCGCTAGGTAGCAGGTGCTGTTCGTCTCCGTGTGGGGTCAAACTAAATGAAGAGAAACCTTGGCCACTGAAGAAGGAAACAAATATTTGTCAATGTGTGAGGTGGACACAGTTGATCTCTTGGAGGAGAGTGGGATGGGGAAGTGCTACAGGAAGGGCCACCATGGGGAAGCTTTCCTTGAACAGGCCCGTGGAAGGTGAGGAGGATCCATGTTTCAAGAGAGGAGAGTATATGGGCTGAGGGAAACTGTTTGCAGAGGCCCAGACAGAGCCAGGGAATAGCAAACGCTTATAACTGGAGTTGGGATGACCCAGGGGACTTCTGGGAGAGCAGTTTCTGGGAGGCGACAGGGTCAGAAAGCAGACCTTTGGGGACTGAGGGTCAAATGAATTGCATTGAAATCAAGGGATCTGGAGTGGATGATTCTCCTTCAAAGTCAAAGAGGAGGAAGAGAGAGGGAACAGGGGTTGAGGGCACAGACAGGGCAGGTGTTCCCGGAGCCACAGAAGCCCGTGGAGCCGAACAGAGTAAAAACGGGGCACAAGGAACAACAGTGGTGCAGTGGGTTTCTGGGGAGTCTAAGAAGGAGCAGACAGTAAGCCTGGGAGGGTGGGTGGGTAGTGAGGACATAAGAAAGAGCTAGAGGAACGGAGGGGAGGGCAGGGCACCCAGGGTCCTGAAGTTCAGAGGCAAGCTGGAGGTCAGCTCACATGCCAGGAGGGATGCGCAGGTGAGGGTGAGAGCCGACTGAGAGCCTCATCCAGCTCAGTGGACTGAGCACCTGAGGAAGAGGGCAGAGCAGATGCTGTGGGTAGAGAGCAGGAGGTGCACAGTCCTGCCGAAGGCTGGCTCTCCTCCACATGTGCCATGCTCAAGGAAACAACCTAAATTTAGCACAAACAGCAAGACTGTGGGAGTCTGGGACTTACCAGGTGCCCTCTGAGTTGAGGTGTGCAGTCACAGATTGGGACTGTCTTCATCTGGGGAAACTGCTGTTTAAGATGGGTTTGGACTGGGAACAAGAGAGGAAATTTTGGGAAAACCTGTCCTTAGGCTCTGAGACTGTCATCACACACGTCAGCTAATGGAGTGAAATTCGAGGATGAAATAAGAGCTTTAAGGTTGTTCAGAAGGTCTGTGTAACTTGGCCCCACTTGTCGGGTAGCTTTGCGGGATGTGGCTTCGTTCCACGATATACATTCCATGGTAGCCGTTGGGCACAGGGGTCTGTGTTCCTGGGTATCAGTTAGTTAGATAAACAAGGATATTTCCTTTACTATGTTCTTGGGCTGACAGAAAAAAAGTATCTAGCTATGGAGAAACCCAATCATTTACAGAAACGTCCAGGGGCAGGAGCGAGTAGGCTTCATTGGCAGGAGAGGGAGTCTGTAGGTCAGGGACCTGGAGTCTGTGGTGGTTCCACTTTCTGTAGTTTTAGTTGCCTATCTTCTACCACAATATGAAAATAGTAAATGGAAAATTCCAGAAATAAACAATTCATAAATTTTAAATTGCATGCTGTTCTGTGTAGTGTGATGAAATTCCACCCAGGACGTGAATCATCCCTTTGTCCAGCATATTCATGCTGTAGACAGTATCCCCCTATTAGTTACTTAGTAGCTGCCTGGGTTACCAGATCTACTGTCATGGTATCAGTACTGCAGTGCTTGTGTTCAAGTAACATTTATTTTATTTAATGATGGCCCCAATGTGCAAAAGCAGTGATGCTGGAAATTTGGGTATGCCAAACAGAAGCTGTCCAGTGCTTCCTTTAAGCGAAAACATATGTACGAATAGGAAAAAACAGGGTTTGATACTATCCCCGGTTTCAGGCATCTACTGGGGGTCTTGGAATGTATCCCCCCTCCACGAATAATGGGAATTATGGGGTGCTACTGTAAGCCAGGTGAGCACAGGCTAGCCTGGGAGGAGTAACCAATCATAAAAGGCATTGTCAAGGGAGAATCAACAAGATTTGTTGATTGTCAAGATATTTTTGTATTTGTCTTGCTTCCTACTCAACAAGTGTGTGTCAGGTGCTAGGCTGGGTGCTGAGACACCAGAAAGTTGACTTTCACCTGGAGCTTACCTTTTGGGAGCTGACCGTCTTATGGGAGATACAGGACACAAATGCGAACGCCTGGAATCCCAGGCAAAAGAGCGAAGGATCCAGTCTGCCAGCTGCAGGATCAGGGAAGGTTTCCTGGAGGTGAGGCACTGAGCTGGGCTTCGAAGAGTTGGGGTCTCTTGAGAGTAATAGTGAGGAATAATACCAGGGTTTTGACTTCGTAGTGCCGGGAACAGAGATGGATGCATCTGCTAGTATGAGGGCTGGGGACACCGTGTGGCCCAGACAGTGTAGGAAAGGCTACGTCCTGCAGTTGTCCTGCAGTTGCCAGACGACACTGGTCTCTGATGACTCCTTGACCTAGTGTCACCACGTGACATTTTGTAGGTGTAACAATGAAATTTTAAGGGAGAGAAAGGAGGAAAGATTTGGGACCCAGCCAGAAACCCAGAACGTCCTGCCAGGCAGAGACCAGGGAGCAGCAGAGGCAGTGGCAGGGCAGGAACCCCTGATCCCAAGGAGGAAACACTTCCTTACTCAGACGGTGACTGTGACCATTCAATCCCCAAACATTGACCATGCAGGCTAACTCGGCAAAACAAGGGCCTAGGCCTCCCAGAGGCCCAAGAGCCAGGAGCCCAAGTATGCCCCACATGGGACTCCCATGGCTACCCCACCTCGGGGGGCCTTTCCAGGGATGGAGCCTTGATAACGCTGTGGGTGACCCTGGGAAGGGTCTAAAACCGGCATCATTCCCTGCCTTCTGGGCTCTTCCCTCCCCAGCGAGGGGGCCCTCGGCGATCTCAACGTGCGTGGCGGGAGGCAGCGGCCGCGGAGGCGGTGGGGGCTCCAGGGCTTCCCACCTGTCAAAGCCCGCCTCCACCATCCCCCGCTGCCTCCCAGAGCCCGGGGTCCGCCGAACAGCCAGTCCGGACCTCCTCCGGGCTGCCCAATCGCCTCTCGAGGATTTCCCTCCGCTGGCGCGGTGGCGGCGGGTGGGCTCTCGCGCGGGCTCGGGCGGCGCGAGCCCGGGCCGCGCGAGCCCCCGCGCGCCGGGGAGTAAGTGGCGCATGCGCGGGCGTCCCGCGAGCCCGCTAAGGCGAGCCGAACCGCGGCGGCGCCGGGAGCTGAGCAGCGGAGCTGTGAGGAACGAGCAGCGGCTCGGCACCAGCCGCGACGCACAGGTGGCGAGCGCTCGCCCGCGCCGCCGGGGACCAGTGGGCCGCCCGCGGAGCCCCGCGGTCCGGACGCGGCGGCGGCGGCAACAGCAGCATCCCGGGCGGCCTGCGAGGGATGCACCGCCCACTGCCCCGCGCCGCCTGACCGCCCCCGCCTCGGCTCGCGGTGCGCCACAGCCGGGCCCGCGGCCGTCCCCGCCGCGCTGTCGTCCGGCCGCCGAGCCCGCGGGGCCGCGCCCGGCCCGGCCATGTGGACCCCCACGGAGGAGGAGAAATACGGCGTAGGTAGGTGAAGCTCCGGCCCGGCCTCCTCGGGCGTTCGGGGAACGCGCCGGTATTCTCGGCCCCTGACCGGCCCCGCCTCGATTCGCGCCCGCGCGACCCCGCCCGCCGGTTGCGCGGCCTGAGCGCGGAGTGGGGGCGGCGCGGGCGCGGGGGTGGGATCGGGCCTTGGGCGCGGGGAGGGCGGCAGGGGGCGCTGGCGGCGCGGGCGCGGCAGGTGCGGCCGGCGGGAGGGGTGGGCAGGGCCGGCGGCCGCCCCCGGTGGCCGGTGTGGGGCCCTGGTCGGTTTTGTAGCCGAGAAGCCAGATTCTGGAAATCTGTTTTCTCCACTCCCAAACGTCAGTGTTAACGAGTTTCCGCACCTGGGTTGATGAGCCCAATGTGTATTTTTGGTCTGGAACATTACAAAAAGATATTAAAAACGTTGACATTTTCTCTATTCAAAATTTGCGGACATTGGGCTTCAGAATGTTTCATCCGTTTTAATTTGTTTTGCCTTAAGTATTACAAATAATTACCTTACAATGGGAAGTGATTTTAGATATGTCTCGATGTTAAATATAGTGTGTTGTTATAGTCCCGGCTTTGTTAAAAATGAACAAACCTGTTTTTGTTTAACATAATGTTTTAATTTTAAATTGGGCATATAAATAATATTTATTTATTTTTACTTTTTTATTGATGTTCGAATACAGTTGTTTCCATTTTCCCACCACAAACCTGTTTTTAGTTGAGGCCGTTATTACTCTTTTTAAGAATCCTCCTTTTTGAATGTTACACGTGTTACAATACAAAAGCTAAACACTTCTTATGCTGTTTAACATGTTTTAAAAGTGTATTAAATAATTTAAGGGATTGAATGTTTTACTTTTATAATGTTAGTGTTTTGTGGCAATTACATGATAGAGGAGCTCAGTCACATTGCATTATTGTGAGTCACCTGTCATCTTGTTCATTTAGAAACATTTAAAATGTTGGGTGTGCAGTTTTGCACCCCCTAAGTTGTAATGTAAAAGTATAGATGGGTAATCTGTCTAAACACAGATTTTTGGTTCCCGTTTTTACTGCAGCTAAATCAAGATTTAGTTCACAGTTCAGTACAAAATCACTTTTTAAACTGGCGGTGGTAACAAATGTTCAGGAATACCATAAGGCAAGCTGTGTGAAAATGGGACTGATTTAAATTTAAGGACCTGCAGTGAGATCTGTCTTGGTAGGAAATCTTGTTTTGAAAGGTAACTTTGCGGAGTTTTAATTAGCTGTTGTGTTCTGGTGCACTAACTAAATGTGCTGGGGTGGAGGTGACAGGAGGAGCCCTATGAGTCTGTCCTGAGCCGGAATTGGGAAATGATGCCAAGAGGAGGCATTCACCTCTGGGGACGTTTTATCCCTTCTCTTAGACCTTTCCCTAAACCCTGAGTAGACTGCGTGAAATGAAGAGTTGGTCTGTCTTCTCCGTAACTTGCTCTCAGAACTGGGTAACTGTAATAATTAATAATTGATGTGAAAGTGGCCAACTCCAGTGGCACCTAATTTCTTTCGTTTTGGGGAGGAACCCTAGATTAGTGGAGCTTGCAGAGTTGTGAGTCTTGGCTTCTCTTTACTGGTGGTGTGGGCAAGTTATTAAACATCATTTTCTTCCTTTTTGAAAAATTTATTGTTTTTTTTTTTTTAGAGAAAGAGAGGAAGGGAGAGAGAAAAAAAATTGATTTGTTGTTCCATTTATTGATGCATTCATTGCTTGAGCTTCATGTATGCCCTGATCAGGGACTGAACTCAGGACCTTGGAGTATCAGGATGATGCTCTAACCAACTGAGCTACCTGGCCAGGGCCAAACACCATTTTCTTAATGTGTAAAATGGGGATAATATTTACCTACTGGGTTGTGAAAATCAAATGAGAGTCTACCAGGTGCTTAATAAATGTTAATTTCTTCTTTTTCCCTTAGTACTTAGAGCAGTAATAACATAGGTAGCTATTTCCTCAGGTGGGTTCTAGGAAGGAGGCAGTGCAAGGTAATTAAGATTGGCATATGTGAATCTCAGTGTACTAGGATTTGGTATGCAAGTTATTGAGGAAGATGGAATGAAATTCTTTATTTCCTTGGACTGTGGGTTTAGCTTTAGAAAAATTGTTATTTGCTGTGGAGGGGCACATCATGGGCACAGGGAAGGACTTAAATGTGTGTGAAATGAGAGAGAGTTATTTTGAAGACTTTAGCAGCTGTGATTTAGTATAATTTAGCTACCTTTTCTAAAAGTCAAACAAGGCAACTCTCTTCTCTTGTCCCTTTCTTTTACTGTCCTTTCCTCAGTTATGGTCTGAAAGTTCTTGTACCAGTTGTTCAAAACTCAGGATACATTTTTTTTCTGTAAGCATGTTAGAGCTACATTCCTAGGCCTTTTCATAAAAGCCAATTCAATTTATTGGATTGGCCAAAAAGTTTGTTTAGTTTTTTTCTGTACCGTGGCTCTAGTAGCGCTTAGCTTCATTCGAAATCGTTTTATTAGATTGTGGTGTCAGTGCACATTAAAACAAACTTACTAAAATTGGTGAATTTTGTGCAGCCATTTTAATATTCAAGATGGAAGAAAATATGCAACATTTTCAGCATATTATGCTTTATTATATCAAGAAAAGTAAAAATGCAACTGAAACACAATAAAAGATTTGTGCAGTGTATTGTATAGAGACTGATGGAACATGTCAAAAGTGGTTTGCAAAGTTTCTTGGAACTGTTGACATTTTGGCCAAATAATTCTTTGCTGTGGGGCTGTCTGATGCATTGGAAGATGTTTAGCAGCACCCCTGGCCTCTACCCACTAGAAGCCAATAGCAGGAGAGGGCCAACATACTCAGAATATCCAAATCAGTAAATTGTTTTTTTTTTTAAGATTTTTTTTTAAGGATTTTATTCATTTATCTTTAGAGAGGAAAGGGAGGGAGAAAGAGAGAGAGAGAGAGAAACATCAATGTGCCGTTGCTGGGGGGCGTGGCCTGCAACCCAGGCATGTGCCCCGACTGGGAATCAAACCTGTGATGCTCTGGTTCGCAGCCCGAGCTCAATCCACTGAGCCATGCCAGCCAGGGCCAAATCAATAAAATTATTGGTGAAAATGAAAAAGATGTCTTTTATGGAAAAAAACTAAATGGACTTTTTGGCCAACCCAGTATAAGTTAGATTAAATATTGTACATAAAATGAGAAAAATAGTCAACTAAAAGTGGTATGTTAGCTGTGTTATTTCTTTAATTGCTGTCTTGAAAATCTAACCATTATTATTATTCCTATAGGAAAATGTTTTGAGTTTCAGCTTTGATTTTTATGATCAACTTGGAGCACAGATTTCTGTCTCTGCTTGCTAACCCATTATCCTTTCCAGCAAGGAGAGAACATTTGCATGTACTTCCCATTAATTGGAGGAGTTGCTCGGATGTTGGTGAGGGAGGAAGCCCTTGCTGCAGCAGTGCAAAGGAGTTATTTCCATTGCACTGGTAAGACTTGACATTGGTAAGGTTTTTGAGGTACTATAGTAATATCTTATTACCTTTTAATTTTTTTTATAATTTAGACATTTTGTATAGGTTATGGCATTTTAAAATTACTTGATTTATTAATTTAGGACAAGCTGGTATCTAGGCTTTTCTTTCAGTTTAATGTTCTGTGACTGCCTTTAGAGGGAGGGGAGGAAACTGCCTGTTTTGGAGGATCAGAAAAGTCAGCCAGTGTGCAGGGACTCTCACTTCTGCTGCACCATGTCGATTCCCGGTGCTGTGCTGATGTTGTCCTCGTGGTACAGATGCGGAAACCAGATCTCAGAGGCTGTCAGTCCTTTTTTGCCCTTCAACAATGGACTGTTCCCCTTAAGTTTCTTCTTGGCAACGGGCAGTAGACACACTTGACTCTCTTGCTATTTTCTAGTTTTACAAGGGTCTGTTCTTTACTGAATGCTTCACTCCATATTCTGACTCCTTATGTCTCTCTTCTTCCTAGATATTGTCTGCTTTCCTTTCTGTTGCTGTGAATGCTTGGAAAGCCTTGCATCCTTTCATTTTTTATTTTACCTTTCTAAGAAGCTTCTTGTTCTAAAGTACATTAGGTGAAAAACCTCCAGCTATTTTTGTCTAACGTCTTTTCGTATATTGATTGCACCATACTACCAAATATGGAAACCAAAGACCAAGAAAATACTTTTCCTATTCTCTAACTGCAGCAGCAAATACTAACAACGAATAAAACAGTGTTTGTAATTAAGCTTCTAAAGCAGAATTGCAGTAAAGCTTTGAATAAGTACGCATGAGTTTGGCATCTTAGCAGTGGAAGCTGCTTCAGAAGGTCATTTTGTTTATTCAATTTCACGAGGTGCATTTTTAAGTAATTCAGGGCATTTGTTGCTTATTCTTTCCTAATCACCAGTAAGTAGACCTTGAAAACTTTTTCATATTACTAGCCAGAATGCATTATATTTTAGCTTTGTAATGTCATATTTATTTATTCTAATTTAAAAAGTAATACATATTTTCTGTTTTACTTTTACCTGATTTGCTTTATTTTCTTCAGATTGCGGGGGTAGGGAGGAACCCAATGCTGTGTGTTTTTTTCTTTTTTAAAAAACTGAGTCTTTAAAAGAAATTCAGATTATAAAGTTTCTGTGGGAACTGAAAGAACCAAGGTTCACAAAGTTTCACTAAGTCTTTTGGTAAATGGGCTACAACTCAGTGAAATACGGTGAGAGTAATGGGTAGTTACTTGCTCCATGAGGCCCTCAGCCTTTGAAGCCCCTAAAAGGGCCTCCTACCTCTCGGAGGTAAAGACATCCACTAGGGGTAGAGAGATGTCACATATCCAGGACTTAATTTTGTTCTGAAAAGTGAGGATGTGCTCTATGTGTTATGATGTAGTGTTTACAGGGAGCTTCCACAGCATGACTCTCCTTGAGCCTTTACCATAATGTCACCATTCCCCTCTTTTTTAAACGGGTGAGAAGGAAACTTGAGCTGAGAGAAGTTAAGTGATTGTGATCTAAGGTACTTAAGCCAGTGTGTCCTGAGTTGAGATTGGAATGTAGGGATCTGAGCCAGTTTCTTTTATTACATGGTGTTCCCCTTGAAAGGAGTTTTTCAGTAGTGTATGTCTCTGGCTCAAAAGATAAGGCATTCTCTACAGAGTTTTCAATAAACTGGATAGTAACATTTAAGGAATTTAACTTTTTTAAAAATTTAAAAATATTTTGTTTTAATAGTTTATTTTTTATTGTATTTTTCTGTTACCATTTATCCCCCTTACGCTCTCATGCACCGCCATCCATCTCCCTCCCCTCCACAAGGAATTTTATTTCTGTATTAAACATTTTTATAAACCTACTTAGGCATTTAGTGTTATAATTCTGAATGTAATGATTTGTATTGATAATGAGTACAGGTTTAGGGCATGACATGTCAGAAGGCAGGTATTTAAGCAGCCTTGAGAAATATGTTAGGTACTATTGCCCTGTTTTGAAGACATGTTGGTGGGGAGGAAAGGAGTTGAATTTAGCAGTCATTTGTTGAGTGCCTTCCCAGACCAACAGGTCTTTGTTTCAACCTGTCATTCCATAAAGCAAACAGGAAATGATCAACTGGAAATTACGAACATTTTAATAGAGAAGGCAGTATGCAACAATATTCTACAGACTATTCAAATATTGTAGTTCATTTTATCGTGCAGTGTTTTAAGAGAATGTGCTTTAGAAACATTAAGTTAAATCATAAACATGAGACCATTTTATCTAGCATTTCTAGGCACATTCTGAAGCACGACAGTCTCAAAAGAATGGTCAGTGAGGTTGAAAGTAGTTTATATTCATGCCATGTTTTTACATTGGTGCTGAATTTTAATTTTAATAGTTTGTATTTTTACTTTTTTAAATTTTTGTGTCTTTATTCTTTATTATAAGACATTTCATTCGATCGGAAATTATTCCCAATGTGTAAGCATTATTGGATATGGTATATTAACGTTTTCATTCCAATGTTATGCTTTTACTGTAATGAACAAATGTGTTCATGATTATGCTCTCAAGACTTTTGCATAACCCCTCCTGACATATTTTCTGTGGAAAAGCAAGATCTTTTTCACATAAAGGCTCTGGGAAGTTAAAAAATTTCATAAATACATTACCAAATTATTTCAGCTGTGGCCCAGGTACTTGCAATTGATTTGCTATATCACCTTTAGGATACTCTAGTAAAGATAATTACTATGTTGGGAAATGACATTCAGAAGCTTCCTGTTTTCCTGCTCATCTACAATGGAATATAATCCCAACCTCCTGCTTCCATCTGTTTCTCTCTTAAAAATTCATTCATGAGCTCTTGCTGATTGATGAATGAGAACCAAAATTAATAGAAGAATTAGTGTATGATAAATGCAGAATTTTATATTGTAGACTTAGTATCATGCCTTAAATATATGTGCATGTGGCCTTCATTTAAATACGTTTAGTTACGGTACCCCCGTCACTCTTTGGGACAGTCAGTCTTACAGCTGTGATTAGAACATTCTTCCTTACTGAGTAGAATAGACTCCCTGTCATTTTGTGTAAGTTTCTGTTCTGTGTCTACATGTAAGTAATTTGCATCATAGTCGTTTAGTAATTCATACAATTTTAGAATTGTAGGGGGATCTTTTAGGTAAAGTTTAATGCCCCAGAACTAAGTAGCGCATTGTGTGCCTACCACTCAAAGTCAAATTATCTTGTGTCACCAAATATTTGGCCCCTTTTACCCTTTACTAATCCCCATCCCCTTCTCTCTTGTAACCACCATACTTTTGTCTGAGTCTATGAGTTTCAGTTTTATGTCCCCCATATGATTAAAATCATATGGTTCTTAGCTTTTCTGAATGCTTTATTTTGCTTAGCATAATATTCTTGAGGTCTATCCACGTTGTTGCAAGTGGTAGTGTTTCATCTTTTCTTATGGCTGAGTAGTATTCCACAGTATGTGTGTGCCATATCTTCTGTGTACCGTCCGCTATCCAAGGACACGTTGGTTGTTTCCATGTCTTGGCCATCGTGAATAATGCTGCAGTGAACATAGGGCTGCATGTATCTTTGTGATAAATGTTTTTGAGGTTTTTTAGTAGCTCTATTCTTAATTTTTTGAGGAATCACCATACTGTTTTCTATAGTGACTACCAGTTTACATTTCCACCAGCAGTGAATGAGGGTTCCTTTTTCTCCACAACCTCTCCAACACTTGTTATTACCTGTCTTGTTGATAACAGCCATTCTAGCAAGTATGAGGTAGTATCTCATTATAGTTTTTCCTTTAAACTCTCACCTGAGGATATGTTTATTGATTTTAGAGAGAGAGGAAGGGGGAAGGGAGAGAGAGACATCGATGTGAGAAGAAACATGGATCAGTTGCCTCCCATATGTAGCCCAACTGGGGATCGAACCTATAGTTTTTTGGTATACAGGATGATGCTGCAACAAACTGAACAACTCAGCCAGGGCTCACTGTAGTTTCGATTTGCATTTCCCTAATAGCTGGTGAAGTTGAACATCTTTTCATGTATCTGTTGAGCACACGTTTCTCTTCTTGGGAGAGGTATCTGTTCAGATCCTCTGCCTATTTTTTAATTGGGTTGTTTGGTGTTGAGTTTATGAGTTCTTTATATATTTTGGATATTAACCCCTTTTTGGAGCTGTTGTTTGCAAATATCTGCCATTCAGTTCATTGCCTTTTTGCTTTGTCAGCAGTTACTTTTGCTGTGCAGAAGTTTTTTAGGTTGATATAGCCCCATTCATTTATTTTTGCCTTTACTTCCCTTGTCTTTGGGGTCAAATTCATAAAGTGTTCTCTAAGACCAAGGTTCATAAGTTTAGTACCTATGTTTTCTTCTGTAATACATTGTTTCAGGTCTTATATTTAGGTCTTCATTCCATTTTGAGTTAATTTTTGTGCATGTGGACAAACCGTAATCTAGTTTCATTCTTTCGCATGTGGCTTTCCAGTTTTCCCAGCACCATTTGTTGAAGAGGCTTTCCTTTTTCCACTATGTGTTTTTGGTTCCTTTGTCAAAAATTATTTGTCCATATACATGTGGTTTTATTTCTGGGCTTTCGGTTCTGTTCTGTTGGTCTGTGTGTGTGTTTTTCTGCCAATACCATGCTGTTTTGATTATTGTAGCTCTGTAGTATAATTTGAAGTCAGGTGGGTGATACCTCTTGCTTCATTCTTTTTTTTCACAGAATTGCTTTGGTTATTTGTGGTCTTTTTTGGTTCCATACAAATCTGATGATTTTTTTTTGTTTTATTTCTTTTAAAAATTGTGGTTTTGATGGGGATTGCATTAAATTTGTGTATTGCTTTGGGTAATATGGCCATTTAAAAAATCTTGATTCTTTCAATCTGTGTACATGGAATATATTTTCATTTTATTGTGTCTTTTTCAATCTCTTAATAATGCTTTGTAGTTTTCAGTATATAGGTCCTTCATATCCTTTGTTACGTTTATTCCCAGGTATTTTATTCCTTTTGTTCCAATTGCAAAAGGAATTGTTTTTTTTTTTTTTTTCATTTCTTTTTCTGAAGTTTCATTATTACTATATAGGAAAGCGGTGGATTTTTGCACATTGATTTTGTATCTTGCAACTTTACTGTATTTGTTTACTGTTTCTAATAGTTCTTTTTGGTGGAGTCTTTAGGGTTTTCTATATTACAGAATCATGTCATCTGCAAAAAGTGACACTTTTACTTCTTTATTCCCAATTGTGTTGCCTTTTATTTTTCTCTCTTGCCTGATTGTTCTGGCTAGGACTTCCAGAACTATGTTGAATAAGAGTGGTGAGAGTGGACATCCTTGTCTTGTTCCTGATTTTAGAGGGAAAACTTTCAGTTTTTCACCATTGAGTATGATACTAGCTGAGGGTTTGTCATATATGGCCTTTATTTGGTTGAGGTACTTTCCTTCTGTACCTATTTTATTGAGTGTGTTAGTCATAAATGGATGTTGTATCTAATCAAATGCTTTTCTCTGTATCTATTGATAAGATTATAGGATTTTTATCCATTGTTTTGTTAATATGGTATATCACACTGACTGATTTGCATATGTTCAACCATCCTGTGCCACTGGAATGAACCCTACTTGATTGTGATGTATTTTTTTAATGTATTGTTGTATTCAATTTATTGGGACTTCGTGTAAGATTTTTGCATCTGTATTCATCAGAGGTATTGGTCTGTGGTTTTCTTTTGTGTGTGTATGTTATCCTTGCCAGGTTTTGGGATCAGGATTATGGTGGCCTCATAAAAGAGGGGAGTATATTTGGCTTGCCTCTGTTGGTCTTAAGTTGGGGAGGGTGCTAGATGTATTTCACTTACCAGTATAACCTCTGAAGTCTTTTTCAAGGTTGAGTTTTTGATCTCACATAGTACCATCTTTTTTTTGAACCTTTATCTACACAGTTTATAAACCTGTCTTTTCCAAGTGGCTGATAAAAATGTTGAAAAGTATAAGAAAAAAATTTATTATTTAGAGTAAAGTTTCCAGTGTGTAAACAAGTAGATTCTGCTTTGTGTATGTATGTGTTTTAAAGAATGCTATGTCTTGTTTTGAATGCAAATTATCTGGATGAGTTGATGAACATTTTATGACAGTGGCAGCTGGGCTGCCTTTGTGAACCTGGTAGTTTTGGGGTTAAGGTGGGCTCCTGGCCAGACTGTGGTCTATAGCCAAGGAGGAAGGATGCTTCTAAGTGGTCTATGTGGCCTTACTTTAAGTGTGGAGAGTAACAAAGAAATTTTAGCATCGAAAAGATTAAGTCCATTTTCATGTTCATGTACTGGAGGAAGGGTGGCACCGAGCTTTTTCTGAGTTTTGTTGCTGACATTCTCTTCATATTCCCTGCACTGTAGGTGTGCTGGACAGCTCACCCTGTTCCAGACAGGCCTAGAACTTCCCTACCTTTGTTGGTTTGCTGAGGTCATTATAATATGACAGATGTGCAGTGGCTACCTTTCTCTGCCTGGAGAATGCCAGCTTAAAAATCTCAAATGTCATCTCTTTTGATGCCTTCTCCAGCTCTGCGGTATATTAATAAGCACTGCTTCTTGCACCTACGGCAGTTGGGCCAACGTCTAGTTTGGCACTTATCCTTTTAGATCATGCTTAATTGCATCTCTTTGCCTCAGGGGATTGAGCTTCTCCAGGACAAGGAACTTCGTCTTCATGTTTGTAACCCTAGGACTTATCACATAGTGAGTAATCAATTAGTAAATGCTTAATTAGGAGTCCAACGTAGTGAAGAGTTTTATTTTGCTCTGCTAATCCTAATAGTATTTTAAAAGGCATTATGTAAATATAATAGTATTTGGTGGGTAGAAATTTGTGACATCGTGAACACGCTTTTTTTTTCTTGCTTTTCCTCTGTCTTAAGACCGTTAGGACGGTTTATTGCTGAGTTCAGATGACCTATTTTGGGTGGGTGCCTCAGGAATCCAATGTGAATCCTTCTCACCTGGAGTTCCAGTTATCATAACAATGATTCAGAAATCTTGAAGCAGGTAGTAGAGATGCAATTTGAACTTACCCCAGCAGGACCTCTTGCATTTGACATCTTCAGGGAAGCTGTGTTTTGGATGAGCTGACTTTTCCAGAGAGCTCCAGGTAAACCTTTAGAAGCACTAAGAAAAAATTCTTTTTTTTGTTGTTGGAATTTTTCTAAAATATAATTTATTGTATTTTCTGTATTATGAATTCAATATGTTAAATACATTTGCACTTTGTCTTTTTTTGTGTAACATTTTCTTTCTGATTACATAAGATACATATTCATTGTAGAAATGTTGGTAAATATAGAAAAACACAAAACGTAATAAATTGTATTTTATTTTTGTTACCCAGACATAATCCCTCTCAACAAATTATATATTTCCAGTCTTTTTTCTGTATGTACATTTAAGTCGGTGTTTAGTAAATGTAGAACCATACCATATATATTGTCTTACAGTCTTTTATTTTAAATCTTTTATACTGTGGACATTTTCTTATGTCTGGAATGTTCATTGTTTTTTTTTTTTTTTTTTAACATCAAAATTAACTTTATTCAGTGGAGTCTTTAGGGTTTTCTTTTTTTTTTATTTTTTATTTTATTATTTTTTTAATTCTTTATTTTATTGATTATGCAACTACAGTTGGCCCATTTTCCCCC